>CAWVNZ010000313.1:0-73045 GCA_963930735.1 Dioctria linearis
CTGGCGTAATTAAAATTTGCGACAGTAAAAAATTAGTTTTTCAAAATTTACTATAGAAAAGGCAATCCCTGGCGCAATTAAAATTTGCGACAGTAAAAAATTAGTTTTTCAAAATTTACTATAGAAAAGGCAATCCCTGGCGCAATTAAAATTTGCGACAGTAAAAAAATGATTTTTTGAAAAATTTACTATAGAAAAGGCAATCCCTGGCGCAATTAAAATTAGCGACAGTAAAAAATTAGTTTTTGAAAAATTTACTATAGAAAATGCAATCCCTGGCGTAATTAAAATTTGCGACAGTAAAAAATTATTTTTTGCAAAATTTACTATAGAAAAGGCAATCCCTGGCGTATTTAAAATTTGCGACAGCATAAAATTAAATTTTGAAAAATTTACTATAGAAAAGGCAATCCCTGCCGTAATTAAAATTTGCGAAAGTAAAAAATTAGTTTTTGAATAATTTACTATAGAAAAGGCAATCCCTGGCGCCATTAAAATTTGCGACAGAAAAAAATTAGTTTTTGAATAATTTACTATAGAAAAGCAATCCCTGGCGTATTTAAAATTTGCGACAGTAAAAAATTATTTTTTGAATAATTTACTGTAGAAAAGGCAATCCCTGGCGTAATTAAAATTTTCGACAGTAAAAAATTAATTTTTGAAAAATTTACTATAGAAAAGGCAATCCCTGGCGTATTTAAAATTTGCGACAGTAAAAAATTATTTTTTGTAAAATTTACTGTAGGAAAGGCAATCCCTGGCGTAATTAAAATTTGCGACAGTAAAAAATTAGTTTTTCAAAATTTACTATAGAAAAGGCAATCCCTGGCGCAATTAAAATTTGCGACAGTAAAAAATTAGTTTTTCAAAATTTACTATAGAAAAGGCAATCCCTGGCGCAATTAAAATTTGCGACAGTAAAAAATGATTTTTTGAAAAATTTACTATAGAAAAGGCAATCCCTGGCGCAATTAAAATTAGCGACAGTAAAAAATTAGTTTTTGAAAAATTTACTATAGAAAATGCAATCCCTGGCGTAATTAAAATTTGCGACAGTAAAAAATTATTTTTTGCAAAATTTACTATAGAAAAGGCAATCCCTGGCGTATTTAAAATTTGCGACAGCATAAAATTAAATTTTGAAAAATTTACTATAGAAAAGGCAATCCCTGCCGTAATTAAAATTTGCGAAAGTAAAAAATTAGTTTTTGAATAATTTACTTTAGAGAAGGCAATCCCTGGCCTATTTATAATTTGCGATAGTAAAAAATAATTTTTTGAAAAATTTACTATAGGAAAGGCAATCCCTGGCGCAATTAAAATTTGCGACAGTAAAAAATAATTTTTTGAAAAATTTACTATAGAAAAGGAAAAACCTGGCGTAATTAAAATTTGTGACAGTAAAAAATTATTTTTTGAATAATTTACTATAGAAAAGGCAATCCCTGGCGCAATTAAAATTTGCGACAGTAGAAAATTAGTTTTTGAAAAATTTACTATAGAAAAGGCAATCCCTGGCGCAATTAAAATTTGCGACAGTAGAAAATTATTTTTTGAAAAATTTACTATAGAAAAGGCAATCCCTGGCGTATTTAAAATTTGCGACAGTAAAAAATTATTTTTTGAAAAATTTACTATAGAAAAGGCAATCCCTGGCGCAATTAAAATTTGCGACAGTTAATAATTATTTTTTGAATAATTTGCTATAGAAAAGGCAATCCCTGGCGTAAATAAAACTTGCGACAGTAAAAAATTAGTTTTTGAAAAATTTACTATAGAAAAGGCAATCCCTGGCGCAATTAAAATTTGCGACAGTAGAAAATTATTTTTTGAAAAATTTACTATAGAAAAGGCAATCCCTGGCGTATTTAAAATTTGCGACAGTAAAAAATTATTTTTTGAAAAATTTACTATAGAAAAGGCAATCCCTGGCGCAATTAAAATTTGCGACAGTAAAAAATTATTTTTTGAATAATTTGCTATAGAAAAGGCAATCCCTGGCGTAAATAAAACTTGCGACAGTAAAAAATTAATTTTTGAAAAATTTACTATAGAAAAGGCAATCGCTGGCGCAATTAAAATTTGCGACACTAAAAAATTAAATTTTGAAAAATTTACTATAGAAAAGGCAATCCCTGGCGCCATTAAAATTTGCGACAGAAAAAAATTAGTTTTTGAATAATTTACTATAGAAAAGCAATCCCTGGCGTATTTAAAATTTGCGACAGTAAAAAATTATTTTTTGAATAATTTACTGTAGAAAAGGCAATCCCTGGCGTAATTAAAATTTTCGACAGTAAAAAATTAATTTTTGAAAAATTTACTATAGAAAAGGCAATCCCTGGCGTATTTAAAATTTGCGACAGTAAAAAATTATTTTTTGTAAAATTTACTGTAGGAAAGGCAATCCCTGGCGTAATTAAAATTTGCGACAGTAAAAAATTAGTTTTTCAAAATTTACTATAGAAAAGGCAATCCCTGGCGCAATTAAAATTTGCGACAGTAAAAAATTAGTTTTTCAAAATTTACTATAGAAAAGGCAATCCCTGGCGCAATTAAAATTTGCGACAGTAAAAAATGATTTTTTGAAAAATTTACAATAGAAAAGGCAATCCCTGGCGCAATTAAAATTAGCGACAGTAAAAAATTAGTTTTTGAAAAATTTACTATAGAAAATGCAATCCCTGGCGTAATTAAAATTTGCGACAGTAAAAAATTATTTTTTGCAAAATTTACTATAGAAAAGGCAATCCCTGGCGTATTTAAAATTTGCGACAGCATAAAATTAAATTTTGAAAAATTTACTATAGAAAAGGCAATCCCTGCCGTAATTAAAATTTGCGAAAGTAAAAAATTAGTTTTTGAATAATTTACTTTAGAGAAGGCAATCCCTGGCCTATTTATAATTTGCGATAGTAAAAAATAATTTTTTGAAAAATTTACTATAGGAAAGGCAATCCCTGGCGCAATTAAAATTTGCGACAGTAAAAAATAATTTTTTGAAAAATTTACTATAGAAAAGGAAAAACCTGGCGTAATTAAAATTTGTGACAGTAAAAAATTATTTTTTGAATAATTTACTATAGAAAAGGCAATCCCTGGCGCAATTAAAATTTGCGACAGTAGAAAATTAGTTTTTGAAAAATTTACTATAGAAAAGGTAATCCCTGGCGCAATTAAAATTTGCGACAGTAGAAAATTATTTTTTGAAAAATTTACTATAGAAAAGGCAATCCCTGGCGTATTTAAAATTTGCGACAGTAAAAAATTATTTTTTGTAAAATTTACTGTAGGAAAGGCAATCCCTGGCGTAATTAAAATTTGCGACAGTAAAAAATTAGTTTTTCAAAATTTACTATAGAAAAGGCAATCCCTGGCGCAATTAAAATTTGCGACAGTAAAAAATTAGTTTTTCAAAATTTACTATAGAAAAGGCAATCCCTGACGCAATTAAAATTTGCGACAGTAAAAAATGATTTTTTGAAAAATTTACTATAGAAAAGGCAATCCCTGGCGCAATTAAAATTAGCGACAGTAAAAAATTAGTTTTTGAAAAATTTACTATAGAAAATGCAATCCCTGGCGTAATTAAAATTTGCGACAGTAAAAAATTATTTTTTGCAAAATTTACTATAGAAAAGGCAATCCCTGGCGTATTTAAAATTTGCGACAGCATAAAATTAAATTTTGAAAAATTTACTATAGAAAAGGCAATCCCTGCCGTAATTAAAATTTGCGAAAGTAAAAAATTAGTTTTTGAATAATTTACTTTAGAGAAGGCAATCCCTGGCCTATTTATAATTTGCGATAGTAAAAAATAATTTTTTGAAAAATTTACTATAGGAAAGGCAATCCCTGGCGCAATTAAAATTTGCGACAGTAAAAAATAATTTTTTGAAAAATTTACTATAGAAAAGGAAAAACCTGGCGTAATTAAAATTTGTGACAGTAAAAAATTATTTTTTGAATAATTTACTATAGAAAAGGCAATCCCTGGCGCAATTAAAATTTGCGACAGTAGAAAATTAGTTTTTGAAAAATTTACTATAGAAAAGGCAATCCCTGGCGCAATTAAAATTTGCGACAGTAGAAAATTATTTTTTGAAAAATTTACTATAGAAAAGGCAATCCCTGGCGTATTTAAAATTTGCGACAGTAAAAAATTATTTTTTGAAAAATTTACTATAGAAAAGGCAATCCCTGGCGCAATTAAAATTTGCGACAGTTAATAATTATTTTTTGAATAATTTGCTATAGAAAAGGCAATCCCTGGCGTAAATAAAACTTGCGACAGTAAAAAATTAGTTTTTGAAAAATTTACTATAGAAAAGGCAATCCCTGGCGCAATTAAAATTTGCGACAGTAGAAAATTATTTTTTGAAAAATTTACTATAGAAAAGGCAATCCCTGGCGTATTTAAAATTTGCGACAGTAAAAAATTATTTTTTGAAAAATTTACTATAGAAAAGGCAATCCCTGGCGCAATTAAAATTTGCGACAGTAAAAAATTATTTTTTGAATAATTTGCTATAGAAAAGGCAATCCCTGGCGTAAATAAAACTTGCGACAGTAAAAAATTAATTTTTGAAAAATTTACTATAGAAAAGGCAATCGCTGGCGCAATTAAAATTTGCGACACTAAAAAATTAAATTTTGAAAAATTTACTATAGAAAAGGCAATCCCTGGCGCAATTAAAATTTGCGACAGTAAAAAATTATTTTTTGAAAAATTTACTATAGAAAAGGTAATCCCTGGCGCAATTACAATTTGCGACAGTAAAAAATTATTTTTTTGCAAAATTTACTATAGAAAAGCAATCCCTGGCGTATTTAAAATTTGCGACAGTAAAAAATTATTTTTTGAATAATTTACTGTAGAAAAGGCAATCCCTGGCGTAATTAAAATTTTCGACAGTAAAAAATTAATTTTTGAAAAATTTACTATAGAAAAGGCAATCCCTGGCGGATTTAAAATTTGCGACAGTAAAAAATTATTTTTTGTAAAATTTACTGTAGGAAAGGCAATCCCTGGCGGATTTAAAATTTGCGACAGTAAAAAATTATTTTTTGTAAAATTTACTGTAGAAAAGGAAATCCCTGGCGCAATTAAAATTTGCGACAGTATAAAATTAAATTTTGAAAAATTTACTATAGAAAAGGCAATCCCTGGCGCAATTAAAATTTGCGACAGTAAAAAATTATTTTTTGAAAAATTTACTGTAGAAAAGGCAATCCCTGGCGCAATTAAAATTTGCGACAGTATAAAATGGTTTTTGAAAAATTTACTATAGAAAAGGCAATCCCTGGCGCAATTAAAATTTGCGACAGTAAAAAATTATTTTTTGAATAATTTACTATAGAAATGGCAATCCCTGGCGGATTTAAAATTTGCTACAGTAAAAAATTAATTTTTGAAAAATTTACTATAGAAAAGGCAATCCCTGGCGCAATTAAAATTTGCGACAGTAAAAAATTAATTTGTGAAAAATTTACTATAAAAATGGCAATCCCTGGCGCAATTAAAATTTGCGACAATATAAAATTATTTTTTGAAAAATTTACTGTAGAAAATGCAATCCCTGGCGCAATTAAAATTTGCGACAGTAGAAAATTATTTTTTGAGAAATTTACTATAGAAAAAGCAATTACTGGGTATTTAAAATTTGCGACAGTAAAAAATAATTTTTTGAAAAATTTACTATAGAAAAGGCAATCCCTGGCGGGTTTAAAATTTGCGACAGTATAAAATTAAATTTTGAAAAATTTACTATAGAAAAGGCAATCCCTGGCGCAATTAAAATTTGCGACAGTAAAAAATTATTTTTTGAAAGATTTACTATAGAAAAGGTAATCCCTGGCGCAATTACAATTTGCGACAGTAAAAAATTATTTTTTTGCAAAATTTACTATAGAAAAGCAATCCCTGGCGTATTTAAAATTTGCGACAGTAAAAAATTATTTTTTGAATAATTTACTGTAGAAAAAGCAATCCCTGGCGTAATTAAAATTTTCGACAGTAAAAAATTAATTTTTGAAAAATTTACTATAGGAAAGGCAATCCCTGGCGGATTTAAAATTTGCGACAGTAAAAAATTATTTTTTGTAAAATTTACTGTAGGAAAGGCAATCCCTGGCGGATTTAAATCTTGTGACAGTAAAAAATTATTTTTTGTAAAATTTACTGTAGAAAAGGCAATCCCTGGCGCAATTAAAATTTGCGACAGTAAAAAATTAATTTGTGAATAATTTACTATAGAAAAGGCAATCCCTGGCGTATTTAAAATTTGCGACAGTAAAAAATTATTTTTTGAATAATTTACTATAGAAAAGGAAATCCCTGGCGTATTTAAAATTTGCGACAGTATAAAATTAACTTTTGTAAAATTTAATATAGAAAAGGCAATCCCTGGCGCAATTAAAATTTGCGACAGTAAAAAATTATTTTTTGCAAAATTTACTGTAGAAATGTCAATCGCTGGCGCAATTAAAATTTGCGACAGTAGAAAATGATTTTTTGAAAAATTTACTATAGAAAAAGCAATCCCTGGCGTATTTAAAATTTGCGACAGTAAAACATTAGTTTTTGAAAAATTTACTATAGAAAAGGCAATCCCTGGCGTAATTAAAACTTGCGACGGTAAAAAATTAGTTTTTGAAAAATTTACTATAGAAAAGGCAATCCCTGGCGCAATTAAAATTTGCGACAGTAGAAAATTATTTTTTGAAAAATTTACTATATAACAGGCAATCCCTGGCGGAATTAAAATTTGCGACAGTAAAAAATTATTTTTTGAATAATTTACTATAGAAAAGGCAATCCCTGGCGTATTTAAAATTTGCGACAGCAAAAAATTAATTTGTGAAAAATTTACTATAGAAAAGGCAAACCCTGGCGCAATTAAAATTTGCGTCAGTAAAAAATTTTTTTTTGAAAAATTTACTATAGAAAATACAATCCCTGGCGTAATTAAAATTTGCGACAGTAAAAGTTAGTTTTTGAATAATTTACTATAGAAAAGGCAATCCCTGGCGGCTTTAAAATTTGCGACAGTAAAAAATTAATTTTTGAAAAATTTACTATAGAAAAGGCAATCCCTGGCGCAATTAAAATTTGCGACACTAAAAAATTATTTTTTGCAAAATTTACTATAGAAACGGCAATCCCTGGCGTAATTAAAATTTGCGACAGTAAAAAATTAGTTTTTGAATAATTTACTATAGAAAAGGCAATCCCTGGCGGAATTAAAATTTGCGACAGTAAAAAATTAATTTTTGAAAAATTTACAACAGAAAAGGCAATCCCTGGCGCAATTAAAATTTGCGACACTAAACAATTAAATTTTGAAAAATTTACTATAGAAAAGGCAATACCTGGCGCAATTAAAATTTGCGACACTATAAAATTAAATTTTGAAAAATTTACTATAGAAAAGGCAATCCCTGACGTATTTAAAATTTGCGACAGTATAAAATTAAATTTTGAAAAATTTACTATAGAAAAGGCAATCCCTGGCGCAATTAAAATTTGCGACAGTAAAAAATTATCTTTTGAAAAATTTACTATAGAAAAGGTAATCCCTGGCGCAATTACAATTTGCGACAGTAAAAAATTATTTTTTTGCAAAATTTACTATAGAAAAGCAATCCCTGGCGTATTTAAAATTTGCGACAGTAAAAAATTATTTTTTGAATAATTTACTGTAGAAAAGGCAATCCCTGGCGTAATTAAAATTTTCGACAGTAAAAAATTAATTTTTGAAAAATTTACTATAGAAAGGCAATCCCTGGCGGATTTAAAATTTGCGACAGTAAAAAATTATTTTTTGTAAAATTTACTGTAGGAAAGGCAATCCCTGGCGGATTTAAAATTTGCGACAGTAAAAAATTATTTTTTGTAAAATTTACTATAGAAAAGACAATCCCTGGCGTAATTAAAATTTGCGACAGTAAAAAATTAGTTTTTGAATAATTTACTATAGAAAAGGCAATCCCTGGCGGAATTAAAATTTGCGACAGTAAAAAATTAATTTTTGAAAAATTTACTACAGAAAAGGCAATCCCTGGCGCAATTAAAATTTGCGACACTAAACAATTAAATTTTGAAAAATTTACTATAGATAAGGCAATCCCTGGCGCAATTAAAATTTGCGACACTATAAAATTAAATTTTGAAAAATTTACTATAGAAAAGGCAATCCCTGGCGTATTTAAAATTTGCGACAGTATAAAATTAAATTTTGAAAAATTTACTATAGAAAAGGCAATCCCTGGCGCAATTAAAATTTGCGACAGTAAAAAATTATTTTTTGAAAAATTTACTATAGAAAAGGTAATCCCTGGCGCAATTACAATTTGCGACAGTAAAAAATTATTTTTTTGCAAAATTTACTATAGAAAAGCAATCCCTGGCGTATTTAAAATTTGCGACAGTAAAAAATTATTTTTTGCATAATTAAAATTTTCGACAGTAAAAAATTAATTTTTGAAAAATTTACTATAGAAAGGCAATCCCTGGCGGATTTAAAATTTGCGACAGTAAAAAATTATTTTTTGTAAAATTTACTGTAGGAAAGGCAATCCCTGGCGGATTTAAAATTTGCGACAGTAAAAAATTATTTTTTGTAAAATTTACTGTAGAAAAGGCAATCCCTGGCGCAATTAAAATTTGCGACAGAATAAAATTAAATTTTGAAAAATTTACTATAGAAAAGGCAATCCCTGGCGCAATTAAAATTTGCGACAGTAAAAAATTATTTTTTGAAAAATTTACTGTAGAAAAGGCAATCCCTGGCGCAATTAAAATTTGCGACAGTATAAAATTGTTTTTTGAAAAATTTACTATAGAAAAGGCAATCCCTGGCGCAATTAAAATTTGCGACAGTAAAAAATTATTTTTTGAATAATTTACTATAGAAATGGCAATCCCTGGCGGATTTAAAATTTGCGACAGTAAAAAATTAATTTTTGAAAAATTTACTATAGAAAAGGCAATCCCTGGCGCAATTAAAATTTGCGACAGTAAAAAGTTAATTTGTGAAAAATTTACTATAAAAATGGCAATCCCTGGCGCAATTAAAATTTGCGACAGTATAAAATTATTTTTTGAAAAATTAACTGTAGAAAAGGCAATCCCTGGCGGAATTAAAATTTGCGACAGTAGAAAATTATTTTTTGAAAAATTTACTATAGAAAAAGCTATTACTGGCGTATTTAAAATTTGCGACAGTAAAAAATAATTTTTTGAAAAATTTACTATAGAAAAGGCAATCCCTGGCGCAATTAAAATTTTCGACAGTAAAAAATTAATTTTTGAAAAATTTACTATAGAAAAGGCAATCCCTGGCGGATTTAAAATTTGCCACAGTAAAAAATTATTTTTTGTAAAATTTACAGTAGGAAAGGCAATCCCTGGCGGATTTAAAATTTGCGACAGTAAAAAATTATTTTTTGTAAAATTTACTGTAGAAAAGGCAATCCCTGGCGCAATTAAAATTTGCGACAGTAAAAAATTAATTTGTGAATAATTTACTATAGAAAAGGTAATCCCTGGCGCAATTACAATTTGCGACAGTAAAAAATTATTTTTTTGCAAAATTTACTATAGAAAAGCAATCCCTGGCGTATTTAAAATTTGCGACAGTAAAAAATTATTTTTTGAATAATTTACTGTAGAAAAGGCAATCCCTGGCGTAATTAAAATTTTCGACAGTAAAAAATTAATTTTTGAAAAATTTACTATAGAAAAGGCAATCCCTGGCGGATTTAAAATTTGCCACAGTAAAAAATTATTTTTTGTAAAATTTACAGTAGGAAAGGCAATCCCTGGCGGATTTAAAATTTGCGACAGTAAAAAATTATTTTTTGTAAAATTTACTGTAGAAAAGGCAATCCCTGGCGCAATTAAAATTTGCGACAGTAAAAAATTAATTTGTGAATAATTTACTATAGAAAAGGCAATCCCTGGCGTATTTAAAATTTGCGACAGTAAAAAATTATTTTTTGAATAATTTACTATAGAAAAGGCAATCTCTGGCGTATTTAAAATTTGCGACAGTATAAAATTAAATTTTGTAAAATGTACTATAGAAAAGTCCATCCCTGGCGCAATTAAAATTTGCGACAGTAAAAAATTATTTTTTGCAAAATTTACTATAGAAGAGGCAATCCCTGGCGTATTTAAAATTTGCGACAGTATAAAATTAAATTTTGAAAAATTTACTATAGAAAAGGCAATCCCTGGCGTAATTAAAATTTGCGACAGTAAAAAATTAGTTTTTGAATAATTTACTATAGAAAAGGCAATCCCTGGCGGATTTAAAATTTGCGACAGTAAAAAATTAATTTTTGAAAAATTTACTATTGAAAAGGCAATCCCTGGCGGAATTAAAATTTGCGACACTAAAAAATTATTTTTTGCAAAATTTACTATAGAAAAGGCAATCCCTGGCGTAATTAAAATTTGCGACAGTAAAAAATTAGTTTTTGAAAAATTTACTATAGAAAAGGCAATCCCTGGCGCAATTAAAATTTGCGACAGTAAAAAATGATTTTTTGAAAAATTTACTATAGAAAAGGCAATCCCTGGCGCAATTAAAATTAGCGACAGTATAAAATTAAATTTTGAAAAATTTACTATAGAAAATGCAATCCCTGGCGTAATTAAAATTTGCGACAGTAAAAAATTATTTTTTTGCAAAATTTACTATAGAAAAGGCAATCCCTGGCGTATTTAAAATTTGCGACAGTAACAAATTAATTTGTGAAAAATTTACTATAGAAAAGGCAATCCCTGGCGTATTTAAAATTTGCGACAGTAAAAAATTAATTTTTGAAAAATTTACTATAGAAAATGCAATCCCTGGCGTCATTAAAATTTGCGACAGTAAAAAATTATTTTTTGCAAAATTTACTATAGAAAAGGCAATCCCTGGCGTATTTAAAATTTGCGACAGCATAAAATTAAATTTTGAAAAATTTACTATAGAAAAGGCAATCCCTGTCGTAATTAAAATTTGCGACAGTAAAAAATTAGTTTTTGAATAATTTACTTTAGAAAGGGCAATCCCTGGCGGATTTAAAATTTGCGACAGTATAAAATTAAATTTTGAAAAATTTACTATAGAAAAGGCAATCCCTGGCGTAATTAAAATTTGCGACAGTAAAAAATTAGTTTTTGAATAATTTAGTATAGAAAAGGCAATCCCTAGCGGATTTAAAATTTGCGACAGTAAAAAAATAATTTTTGAAAAATTTACTATAGAAAAGGCAATTCCTGGCGCAATTAAAATTTGCGACACTAAAAAATTAAATTTTGAAAAATTTACTATAGAAAAGGCAATCCCTGGCGCAATTAAAATTTGCGACAGTAAAAAATTAGTTTTTGAATAATTTACTATAGAAAAGGCAATCCCTGGCGGATTTAAAATTTGCGACAGTAAACAATTAATTCTTGAAAAATTTACTATAGAAAAGGCAATCCCTGGCGCAATTAAAATTTGCGACACTAAAAAATTATTTTTTTGCAAAATTTACTATAGAAAAGGCAATCCCTGGCGTAATTAAAATTTGCGACAGTAAAAAATTAAATTTTGAAAAATTTACTATAGAAAAGGCAATCCCTGGCGTACTTAAAATTTGCGACAGTAAAAAATTATTTTTTTGCAAAATTTACTATAGAAAAGGCAATCCCTGGCGTATTTAAAATTTGCGACAATAAAAAATTAATTTGTGAAAAATTTACTATAGAAAAGGCAATCCCTGGCGTATTTAAAATTTGCGACAGTAAAAAATTAATTTTTGAAAAATTTACTATGGAAAAGGCAATCCCTGGCGTAATTAAAATTTGCGACAGTAAAAAATTATTTTTTGAAAAATTTACTGTAGAAAAGGCAATCCCTGGCCTATTTATAATTTGCGATAGTAAAAAAAAATTTTTTTGAAAAATTTACTATAGGAAAGGCAATCCCTGGCGCAATTAAAATTTGCGACAGTAAAAAATAATTTTTTGAAAAATTTACTATAGAAAAGGAAATACCTGGCGCAATTAAAATTTGCGACAGTAGAAAATTATTTTTTGAAAAATTTAATATAGAAAAGGCAATCCCTGGCGTATTTAAATTTTGCGACAGTAAAAAATTATTTTTTGAAAAATTTACTATAGAAAAGGCAATCCCTGGCGAAATTAAAACTTGCGACAGTAAAAAATTAATTTTTGAAAAATTTACTGTAGAAAAGGCAATCCCTGGCGTAATTAAAATTTGCGACAGTAAAAAATTATTTTTTGAAAAATTTACAGTAGAAAAGGCAATCCCTGGCGCAATTAAAATTTGTGACAGTAGAAAATGATTTTTTGAAAAATTTACTAGAGAAAAAGCAATCCTTGGCGTATTTAAAATTTGCGACAGTAAAACATTAGTTTTTGAAAAATTTACTATAGAAAAGGCAATCCCTGGCGTAATTAAAACTTGCGACGGTAAAAAATTAGTTTTTGAAAAATTTACTATAGAAAAGGCAATCCCTGGCGCAATTAAAATTTGCGACAGTAGAAAATTATTTTTTGAAAAATTTACTATATAACAGGCAAAACCTGGCGGAGTTAAAATTTGCGACAGTAAAAAATTATTTTTTGAATAATTTACTATAGAAAAGGCAATCCCTGGCGTATTTAAAATTTGCGACAGCAAAAAATTAATTTGTGAAAAATTTACTATAGAAAAGGCAAACCCTGGCGCAATTAAAATTTGCGACAGTATAAAATTATTTTTTGAAAAATTTACTATAGAAAAGGCAATCCCTGGCGCAATTAAAATTTGCGACAGTAAAAAATTATTTTTTGCAAAATTTACTATAGAAAAGGCAATCCCTGGCGTATTTAAAATTTGCGACAGTATAAGATTAAATTTTGAAAAATTTACTATAGAAAAGGCAATCCCTGGCGTAATTAAAATTTGCGACAGTAAAAAATTAGTTTCTGAATAATTTACTATAGAAAAGGCAATCCCTGGCGGATTTAAAATTTGCGACAGTAAAAAATTAATTTTTGAAAAATTTACTATAGAAAAGGCAATCCCTGGCGCAATTAAAATTTGCGACACTAAAAAATTATTTTTTGCAAAATTTACTATAGAAAAGGCAATCCCTGGCGTAATTAAAATTTGCGACAGTAAAAAATTAGTTTTTGAATAATTTACTATAGAAAAGGCAATCCCTGGCGGACTTAAAATTTGCGACAGTAAAAAATTAATTTTTGAAAAATTTACTACAGAAAAGGCAATCCCTGGCGCAATTAAAATTTTCGACACTAAACAATTAAATTTTGAAAAATTTACTATAGAAAAGGCAATCCCTGGCGCAATTAAAATTTGCGACACTATAAAATTAAATTTTGAAAAATTTACTATAGAAAAGGCAATCCCTGGCGTATTTAAAATTTGCGACAGTATAAAATTAAATTTTGAAAAATTTACTATAGAAAAGGCAATCCCTGGCGTAATTAAAATTTGCGACAGTAAAAAATTAGTTTTGGAATAATTTACTATAGAAAAGGCAATCCCTGGCGTATTTAAAATTTGCGACAGTAAAAAATTAATTTTTGAAAAATTTACTATAGAAACGACAATCCCTGGCGTATTTAAAACTTGCGACAGTAAAAAATTAATTTTTGAAAAACTTACTATAGAAAAGGCAATCCCTGGCGTAATTAAAATTTGCGACAGTAAAAAATTAGTTTTTGAAAAATTTACTATAGAAAAGGCAATCCCTGGCGCAATTAAAATTTGCGACAGTAGAAAATTATTTTTTGAAAAATTTACTATAGAAAAGGCAATCTCTGGCGCAATTAAAATTTGCGACAGTAAAAAATTATTTTTTGAATAATTTGCTATAGAAAAGGCAATACGTGGCGTAAATAAAACTTGCGACAGTAAAAAATTAGTTTTTGAAAAATTTACTATAGAATAGGCAATCCCGGGCGCAATTAAAATTTGCGACAGTAGAAAATTATTTTTTGAAAAATTTACTATAGAAAAGGCAATCCCTGGCGTATTTAAAATTTGCGACAATAAAAAATTATTTTTTGAAAAATTTACTATAGAAAAGGCAATCCCTGGCGAAATTAAAATTTGCGACAGTAGAAAATTATTTTTTGAAAAATTTACTATAGAAAAAGCAATCCCTGGCGTATTTAAAATTTGCGACAGTATAAAATTAAATTTTGAAAAATTTACTATAGAAAAGGTAATCCCTGGCGTAATTAAAATTTGCGACAGTAAAAAATTAGTTTTTGAATAATTTACTATAGAAAAGGCAATCCCTGGCGGATTTAAAATTTGCGACAGTAAACAATTAATTCTTGAAAAATTTACTATAGAAAAGGCAATCCCTGGCGCAATTAAAATTTGCGACACTAAAAAATTATTTTTTTGCAAAATTTACTATAGAAAAGGCAATCCCTGGCGTAATTAAAATTTGCGACAGTAAAAAATTAGTTTTTGAAAAATTTACTATAGAAAAGGCAATCCCTGACGCAATTAAAATTTGCGACAGTAAAAAATTATTTTTTGAAAAATTTACTATAGGAAAGGCAATCCCTGGCGCAATTAAAATTTAAGACAGTATAAAATTAAATTTTGAAAAATTTACTATAGAAAAGGCAATCCCTGGCGTACTTAAAATTTGCGACAGTAAAAAATTATTTTTTTGCAAAATTTACTATAGAAAAGGCAATCCCTGGCGTAATTAAAATTTGCGACAATAAAAAAATTAATTTGTGAAAAATTTACTACAGAAAAGGCAATCCCTGGCGTATTTAAAATTTGCGACAGTAAAAAATTAATTTTTGAAAAATTTACTATAGAAAAGGCAATCCCTGGCGTAATTAAAATTTGCGACAGTAAAAAATTATTTTTTGAAAAATTTACTGTAGAAAAGGCAATCCCTGGCCTATTTATAATTTGCGATAGTAAAAAATAATTTTTTGACAAATTTACTATAGGAAAGGCAATCCCTGGCGCAATTAAAATTTGCGACAGTAAAAAATAATTTTTTGAAAAATTTACTATAGAAAAGGAAATACCTGGCGCAATTAAAATTTGCGACAGTAGAAAATTATTTTTTGAAAAATTTACTATAGAAAAGGCAATCCCTGGCGTATTTAAAATTTGCGACAGTAAAAAATTATTTTTTGAAAAATTTACTATAGAAAAGGCAATCCCTGGCGAAATTAAAACTTGCGACAGTAAAAAATTAATTTTTGAAAAATTTACTGTAGAAAAGGCAATCCCTGGCGTAATTAAAATTTGCGACAGTAAAAAATTATTTTTTGAAAAATTTACTATAGAAAAGGCAATCCCTGGCGCAATTAAAATTTGCGACAGTAGAAAATGATTTTTTGAAAAATTTACTATAGAAAAAGCAATCCCTGGCGTATTTAAAATTTGCGACAGTAAAACATTAGTTTTTGAAAAATTTACTATAGAAAAGGCAATCCCTGGCGTAATTAAAACTTGCGACGGTAAAAAATTAGTTTTTGAACAATTTACTATAGAAAAGGCAATCCCTGGCGTATTTAAAGTTTGCCACAGCAAAAAATTAATTTGTGAAAAATTTACTATAGAAAAGGCAATCCCTGGCGCAATTAAAATTTGCGACAGTAAAAAATTATTTTTTGCAAAATTTACTACAGAAAAGGCAATCCCTGGCGTATTTAAAATTTGCGACAGTATAAGATTAAATTTTGAAAAATTTACTATAGAAAAGGCAATCCTTGGCGTAATTAAAATTTGCGACAGTAAAAAATTAGATTTTGAATAATTTACTATAGAAAAGGCAATCCCTGGCGGATTTGAAATTTGCGACAGTAAAAAATTAATTTTTGAAAAATTTACTATAGAAAAGGCAATCCCTGGCGCAATTAAAATTTGCGACACTAAAAAATTATTTTTTGCAAAATTTACTATAGAAAAGGCAATCCCTGGCGTAATTAAAATTTGCGACAGTAATAAATTAGTTTTTGAATAATTTACTATAGAAAAGGCAATCCCTGGCGGATTTAAAATTTGCGACAGTAACAAATTAATTTTTGAAAAATTTACTACAGAAAAGGCAATCCCTGGCGCAATTAAAATTTGCGACACTAAACAATTAAATATTGAAAAATTTACTATACAAAAGGCAATCCCTGGCGCAATTAAAATTTGCGACACTATAAAATTGAATTTTGAAAAATTTACTATAGAAAAGGCAATCCCTGGCGTATTTAAAATTTGCGAGAGTATAAAATCAAATTTTGAAAAATTTGCTATAGAAAGGGCAATCCCTGGCGTAATTAAAATTTGCGACAGTAAAAAATTAGTTTTTGAATAATTTACTATAGAAAAGGCAATCCCTGGCGTATTTAAAATTTGCGACAGTAAAAAATTAATTTTTGAAAAATTTACTATAGAAACGACAATCCCTGGCGTATTTAAAACTTGCGACAGTAAAAAATTAATTTTTGAAAAATTTACTATAGAAAAGGAAATCCCTGGCGTAATTAAAACTTGCGACAGTAAAAAATTAGTTTTTGAAAAATTTGCTATAGAAAAGGCAATCCCTGGCGCAATTAAAATTTGCGACAGTAGAAAATTATTTTTTGAAAAATTTACTATAGAAAAGGCAATCTCTGGCGCAATTAAAATTTGCGACAGTAAAAAATTATTTTTTGAATAATTTGCTATAAAAAAGGCAATACGTGGCGTAAATAAAACTTGCGACAGTAAAAAATTAGATTTTGAAAAATTTACTATAGAATAGGCAATCCCTGGCGCAATTAAAATTTGCGACAGTAGAAAATTATTTTTTGAAAAATTTACTATAGAAAGGGCAATCCCTGGCGTATTTAAAATTTGCGACAATAAAAAATTATTTTTTGAAAAATTTACTATTGAAAAGGCAATCCCTGACGAAATTAAAATTTGCGACAGTAGAAAATTATTTTTTGAAAAATTTACTATAGAAAAAGCAATCCCTGGCGTATTTAAAATTTGCGACAGTATAAAATTAAATTTTGAAAAATTTACTATAGAAAAGGCAATCCCTGGCGTAATTAAAATTTGCGACAGTAAAAAATTAGTTTTTGAATAATTTACTATAGAAAAGGCAATCCCTGGCGGATTTAAAATTTGCGACAGTAAAAAATTAATTTTTGAAAAATTTACTATAGAAAAGGCAATTCTTAGCGCAATTAAAATTTGCGACACTAAAAAATTATTTTATGCAAATTTTACTATAGAAAAGGCAATCCCTGGCGTAATTAAAATTTGCAAAAATAAAAAATTAGTTTTTAAAAATTTACTGTAGAAAAGGCAATCGCTGGCGCAATTAAAATTTGCGACAGTAAAAAATTATTTTTTGAAAAATTTACTATAGAAAAGGCAATCCCTGGCGTATTTAAAATTTGCGACAGTATAAAATTAAATTTTGAAAAATTTACTATAGAAAAGGCAATCCCTGGCGTAATTAAAATTTGCAACAATAAAAAATTAGTTTTTAAAAATTTACTGTAGAAAAGGCAATCGCTGGCGCAATTAAAATTTGCGACAGTAGAAGATTATTTTTTGAAAAATTTACTATAGAAAAGGCAATCCCTGGCGCAATTAAAATTTGCGACAGTATAAAATTAAATTTTGAAAAATTTACTATAGAAACGGCAATCCCTGGCGTAATTAAAATTTGCGACAGTAAAAAATTATTTTTTTGCAAAATTTACTATAGAAAAGGCAATCCCTGGCGTATTTAAAATTTGCGACAGTTAAAAATTAATTTGTGAAAAATTTACTATAGAAAAGGCAATCTCTGGCGTATTTAAAATTTGCGACAGAAAAAAATTAATTTTTGAAAAATTTACTATAGAAAAGGCAATCCCTAGCGTAATTAAAATTTGCGACAGTAAAAAATTATTTTTTGAAAAATTTACTGTAGAAATGGCAATCCCTGGCGTATTTATAATTTGCGACAGTAAAAAATAATTTTTTGAAAAATTTACTATAGGAAAGGCAATCCCTGGAGTAATTAAAATTTGCGACAGTAAAAAATTATTTTTTGAATAATTTACTATAGAAAAGGCAATCCCTGTCGTATTTATAATTTGCGACAGTAAAAAATTAATTTGTGAATAATTTACTATAGAAAAGCAATCCCTGGCGTATTTAAAATTTGCGACAGTAAAAAATTATTTTTTGAATAATTTACTATAGAAAAGGCAATCCCTGGGGTAATTAAAATTTGCGACAGTATAAAATTAAGTTTTGTAAAATTTACTATAGAAAAGGCAATCCCTGGCGTAATTAAAATTTGCAACAATAAAAAATTAGTTTTTAAAAATTTACTGTAGAAAAGGCAATCGCTGGCGCAATTAAAATTTGCGACAGTAAAAGATTATTTTTTGAAAAATTTACTATAGAAAAGGCAATCCCTGGCGCAATTAAAATTTGCGACAGTATAAAATTAAATTTTGAAAAATTTACTATAGAAACGGCAATCCCTGGCGTAATTAAAATTTGCGACAGTAAAAAATTATTTTTTTGCAAAATTTACTATAGAAAAGGCAATCCCTGGCGTATTTAAAATTTGCGACAGTTAAAAATTAATTTGTGAAAAATTTACTATAGAAAAGACAATCCCTGGCGTATTTAAAATTTGCGACAGAAAAAAATTAATTTTTGAAAAATTTACTATAGAAAAGGCAATCCCTGGCGTAATTAAAATTTGCGACAGTAAAAAATTATTTTTTGAAAAATTTACTGTAGAAATGGCAATCCCTGGCGTATTTATAATTTGCGACAGTAAAAAATAATTTTTTGAAAAATTTACTATAGAAAAGGAAATCCCTGGAGTAATTAAAATTTGCGACAGTAAAAAATTATTTTTTGAATAATTTACTATAGAAAAGGCAATCCCTGTCGTATTTATAATTTGCGACAGTAAAAAATTAATTTGTGAATAATTTACTATAGAAAAGGCAATCCCTGGCGTATTTAAAATTTGCGACAGTAAAAAATTATTTTTTGAATAATTTACTATAGAAAAGGCAATCCCTGGGGTAATTAAAATTTGCGACAGTATAAAATTAAATTTTGTAAAATTTACTATAGAAAAGTCAATCCCTGGCGCAATTAAAATTTGCGACAGTAAAAAATTATTTTTGAAAAATTTACTATAGAAAAGGCAATCCCTGGCGTATTTAAAATTTGCGACAGTATAAAATTAAATTTTGAAAAATTTACTATAGAAAAGGCAATCCCTGGCGTAATTAAAATTTGCGACAGTAAAAAATTAGTTTTTTGAATAATTTACTATAGAAAAGGCAATTCCTGGCGGATTTAAAATTTGCGACAGTAAAAAATTAATATTTGAAAAATTTACTATTGAAAAGGCAATCCCTGGCGGAATTAAAATTTGCGACACTAAAAAATTATTTTTTGCAAAATTTACTATAGAAAAGGCAATCCCTGGCGTAATTAAAATTTGCGACAGTAAAGAATTAGTTTTTGAAAAATTTACTATAGAAAAGGCAATCCCTGGGTTAATTAAAATTTGCGACAGTATAAAATTAAATGGCGCAATTAAAATTTGCGTCAGTAAAAAATGATTTTTTGAAAAATTTACTATAGAAAAGGCAATCCCTGGCGCAATTAAAATTAGCGACAGTATAAAATTAAATTTTGAAAAATTTACTATAGAAAATGCAATCCCTGGCGTAATTAAAATTTGCGACAGTAAAAAATTATTTTTTTGCAAAATTTACTATAGAAAAGGCAATCCCTGGCGTATTTAAAATTTGCGACAGTAAAAAATTAATTTGTGAAAAATTTACTATAGAAAAGGCAATCCCAGGCGTATTTAAAATTTGCGACAGTAAAAAATTAGTTTTTGAATAATTTACTTTCGAAAAGGCAATCCCTGGCGGATTTAAAATTTGCGACAGTATAAAATTAAATTTTGAAAAATTTACTATAGAAAAGGCAATCCCTTTCGTAATTAAAATTTGCGACAGTAAAAAATTAGTTTTTGAATAATTTAGAATAGAAAAGGCTATCCCTAGCGGATTTAAAATTTGCGACAGTAAAAAAATAATTTTTGAAAAATTTACTATAGAAAAGGCAATCCCTGGCGCAATTAAAATTTTCGACACTAAAAAATTAAATTTTGAAAAATTTACTATAGAAAAGGCAATCCCTGGCGCAATTAAAATTTGCGACAGTAAAAAATTATTTTTTGCAAAATTTACTATAGAAAAGGCAATCCCTGGCGTATTTAAAATTAGCGACAGTATAAAATTAAATTTTGAAAAATTTACTATAAAAAGGCAATCCCTGGCGATATTAAAATTTGCGACAGTAAAAAATAATTTTTGAAAAATTTACTATAGAAAAGGAAATACCTGGCGTAATTAAAATTTGCGACAGTAAAAAATTATTTTTTGAATAATATACTATAGAAAAGGTAATCCCTGGCGTATTTAAAATTTGCGACAGTAAAAAATTAATTTTTGAAAAATTTACTATAGGAAAGACAATCCCTGGCGTATTTAAAACTTGCGACCGTAAAAAATTAATTTTTGAAAAATTTACTATAGAAAAGGCAATACCTTGCGTAATTAAAACTTGCGACAGTAAAAAATTAGTTTTTGAAAAATTTACTATAGAAAAGGTAATCCCTGGCGCAATTAAAATTTGCGACAGTAGAAAATTATTTTTTGAAAAATTTACTATAGAAAAGGCAATCCCTGGCGCAATTAAAATTTGCGACAGTAAAAAATTATTTTTTGAATAATTTGCTATAGAAAAGGCAATCCCTGGCGTAAATAAAACTTGCGACAGTAAAAAATTAGTTTTTGAAAAATTTACTATAGAAAAGGCAATCCCTGGCGCAATTAAAATTTGCGACAGTAGAAAATTATTTTTTGAAAAATTTACTATAGAAAAGGCAATCCCTGGCGCAATTAAAATTTGCGAGAGTAGAAAATTATTTTTTGAAAAATTTACTATAGAAAAGGCAATCCCTGGCATAATTAAAATTTGCGACAGTAAAAAATTATTTTTTGAAAAATTTACTGTAGAAAAGGCAATCCCTGGCGCAATTAAAATTTGCGACAGTAGAAAATGATTTTTTGAAAAATTTACTATAGAAAGAGCAATCCCTGGCGTATTTAAAATTTGCGACAGTAAAACATTAGTTTTTGAAAAATTTACTATAGAAAAGGCAATCCCTGGCGTAATTAAAACTTGCGACGGTAAAAAATTAGTTTTTTAAAAATTTACTATAGAAAAGGCAATCCCTGGCGCAATTAAAATTTGCGACAGTAGAAAATTATTTTTTGAAAAATTTACTATATAACAGGCAATCCCTGGCGGAATTAAAATTTGCGACAGTAAAAAATTATTTTTTGAATAATTTACTATAGAAAAGGCAATCCCTGGCGTATTTAAAATTTGCGACAGCAAAAAATTAATTTGTGAAAAATTTACTATAGAAAAGGCAAACCCTGGCGCAATTAAAATTTGCGACAATATAAAATTATTTTTTGAAAAATTTACTATAGAAAAGGCAATCCCTGGCGCAATTAAAATTTGCGACAGTAGAAAATTATTTTTTGCAAAATTTACTATAGAAAAGGCAATCCCTGGCGTATTTAAAATATGCGACAGTATAAGATTAAATTTTGAAAAATTTACTATAGAAAAGGCAATCCCTGGCGTAATTAAAATTTGCGACAGTAAAAAATTAGTTTTTGAATAATTTACTATAGAAAAGGCAATCCCTGGCGGATTTAAAATTTTCGACAGTAAAAAATTAATTTTTGAAAAATTTACTATAGAAAAGGCAATCCCTGGCGCAATTAGAATTTGCGACACTAAAAATTATTTTTTGCAAAATTTACTATAGAAAGGGCAATCCCTGGCGTAATTAAAATTTGCGACAGTAAAAAATTAGTTTTTGAATAATTTAGAATAGAAAAGGCTATCCCTAGCGGATTTAAAATTTGCGACAGTAAAAAAATAATTTTTGAAAAATTTACTATAGAAAAGGCAATCCCTGGCGCAATTAAAATTTTCGACACTAAAAAATTAAATTTTGAAAAATTTACTATAGAAAAGGCAATCCCTGGCGCAATTAAAATTTGCGACAGTAAAAAATTATTTTTTGCAAAATTTACTATAGAAAAGGCAATCCCTGGCGTATTTAAAATTAGCGACAGTATAAAATTAAATTTTGAAAAATTTACTATAAAAAGGCAATCCCTGGCGAAATTAAAATTTGCGACAGTAAAAAATAATTTTTTGAAAAATTTACTATAGAAAAGGAAATACCTGGCGTAATTAAAATTTGCGACAGTAAAAAATTATTTTTTGAATAATTTACTATAGAAAAGGCAATCCCTGGCGTATTTAAAATTTGCGACAGTAAAAAATTAATTTTTGAAAAATTTACTATAGGAAAGACAATCCCTGGCGTATTTAAAACTTGCGACCGTAAAAAATTAATTTTTGAAAAATTTACTATAGAAAAGGCAATACCTTGCGTAATTAAAACTTGCGACAGTAAAAAATTAGTTTTTGAAAAATTTACTATAGAAAAGGTAATCCCTGGCGCAATTAAAATTTGCGACAGTAGAAAATTATTTTTTGAAAAATTTACTATAGAAAAGGCAATCCCTGGCGCAATTAAAATTTGCGACAGTAAAAAATTATTTTTTGAATAATTTGCTATAGAAAAGGCAATCCCTGGCGTAAATAAAACTTGCGACAGTAAAAAATTAGTTTTTGAAAAATTTACTATAGAAAAGGCAATCCCTGGCGCAATTAAAATTTGCGACAGTAGAAAATTATTTTTTGAAAAATTTACTATAGAAAAGGCAATCCCTGGCGTATTTAAAATTTGCGACAGTAAAAAATTATTTTTTGAAAAATTTACTATAGAAAAGGCAATCCCTGGCGAAATTAAAACTTGCGACAGTAAAAAATTAATTTTTGAAAATTTACTGTAGAAAAGGCAATCCCTGGCATAATTAAAATTTGCGACAGTAAAAAATTATTTTTTGAAAAATTTACTGTAGAAAAGGCAATCCCTGGCGCAATTAAAATTTGCGACAGTAGAAAATGATTTTTTGAAAAATTTACTATAGAAAGAGCAATCCCTGGCGTATTTAAAATTTGCGACAGTAAAACATTAGTTTTTGAAAAATTTACTATAGAAAAGGCAATCCCTGGCGTAATTAAAACTTGCGACGGTAAAAAATTAGTTTTTTAAAAATTTACTATAGAAAAGGCAATCCCTGGCGCAATTAAAATTTGCGACAGGAGAAAATTATTTTTTGAAAAATTTACTATATAACAGGCAATCCCTGGCGGAATTAAAATTTGCGACAGTAAAAAATTATTTTTTGAATAATTTACTATAGAAAAGGCAATCCCTGGCGTATTTAAAATTTGCGACAGCAAAAAATTAATTTGTGAAAAATTTACTATAGAAAAGGCAAACCCTGGCGCAATTAAAATTTGCGACAATATAAAATTATTTTTTGAAAAATTTACTATAGAAAAGGCAATCCCTGGCGCAATTAAAATTTGCGACAGTAGAAAATTATTTTTTGCAAAATTTACTATAGAAAAGGCAATCCCTGGCGTATTTAAAATATGCGACAGTATAAGATTAAATTTTGAAAAATTTACTATAGAAAAGGCAATCCCTGGCGTAATTAAAATTTGCGACAGTAAAAAATTAGTTTTTGAATAATTTACTATAGAAAAGGCAATCCCTGGCGGATTTAAAATTTTCGACAGTAAAAAATTAATTTTTGAAAAATTTACTATAGAAAAGGCAATCCCTGGCGCAATTAAAATTTGCGACACTAAAAAATTATTTTTTGCAAAATTTACTATAGAAAGGGCAATCCCTGGCGTAATTAAAATTTGCGACAGTAAAAAATTAGTTTTTGAATAATTTACTATAGAAAAGGCAATCCCTGGCGGATTTAAAATTTGCGACAGTAAAAAATTAATTTTTGAAAAATTTACTACAGAAAAGGCAATCCCTGGCGCAATTAAAATTTGCGACACTAAACAATTAAATTTTGAAAAATTTACTATAGAAAAGGCAATCCCTGGCGCAATTAAAATTTGCGACAGTAAAAAATTATTTTTTGAAAAATTTACTATAGAAAAGGCAATCCCAGGAGCAATTAAAATTTTCGATAGTATAAAATTAAATTTTGAAAAATTTACTATAGAAAAGGCAATCCCTGGCGTAATTAAAGTTTGCGACAGTAAAAAATTATTTTTTTGCAAAATTTACTATAGAAGAGGCAATCCCTGGCGTATTTAAAATTTGCGACAGTAAAAAATTAATTTGTGAAAAATTTACTATAGAAAAGGCAATCCCTGGCGTATTTAAAATTTGCGACAGTAAAAATTAATTTTTGAAAAATTTACTATAGAAAAGGCAATCCCTGGCGTATTTAAAATTTGCGACAGTAAAAATTAATTTTTGAAAAATTTACTATAGAAAAGGCAATCCCTGGCGTAATTAAAATTTGCGACAGTAAAAAATAATTTTTTGAAAAATTTACTATAGGAAAGGCAATCCCTGGCGTATTTATAATTTGCGACAGTAAAAAATAATTTTTTGAAAAATTTACTACAGGAAAGGCAATCCCTGGCGCAATTAAAATTTGCGAGAGTAAAAAATTATTTTTTGAAAAATTTACTGTAGAAAAGGCAATCCCTGGCGCAATTAAAATTTGCGACAGTAGAAAATTATTTTTTGAAAAATTTACTATAGAAAAAGCAATCCTTGGCGTATTTAAAATTTGCGACAGTAAAAAATTAATTTTTGAAAAATTTACTATAGAAAAGGCAATCCCTGGCGTAATTAAAACTTGCGACAGTAAAAAATTAGTTTTTGAAAAATTTACTATAGAAAAGGCAATCCCTGGCGCAATTAAAATTTGCGACAGTAGAAAATTATTTTTTGAAAAAATTTACTATATAAAAGGAAATCCCTGGCGTAATTAAAATTTGCGACAGTAAAAAATTATTTTTTGAATAATTTGCTATAGAAAAGGCAATCCCTGGCGCAATTAAAATTTGCGACAGTAGAAAAGTATTTTTTGAAAAATTTACTATAGAAAAAGCAATCCCTGGCGTATTTAAAATTTGCGACAGTAAAAAATTAATTTTTGAAAAATTTACTATAGAAAAGGCAATCCCTGGCGTAATTAAAACTTGCGACAGTAAAAAATTAGTTTTTGAAAAATTTACTATAGAAAAGGCAATCCCTGGCGCAATTAAAATTTGCGACAGTAGAAAATAATTTTTTGAAAAATTTACTATAGGAAAGGCAATCCCTGGCGCAATTAAAATTTGCGACAGTAAAAAATTATTTTTTGAAAAATTTACTGTAGAAAAGGCAATCCCTGGCGCAATTAAAATTTGCGACAGTAGAAAATTATTTTTTGAAAAATTTACTATAGAAAAAGTAATCCCTGGCGTATTTAAAATTTGCGACAGTAAAAAATTAATTTTTGAAAAATTTACTATAGAAAAGGCAATCCCTGGCGTAATTAAAATTTGCGACAGTAAAAAATAATTTTTTGAAAAATTTACTGTAGAAAAGGCAATCCCTGGCGTATTTATAATTTGCGACAGTAAAAAATAATTTTTTGAAAAATTTACTATAGGAAAGGCAAATCCTGGCGCAATTAAAATTTGCGACAGTAAAAAATTATTTTTTGAAAAATTTACTGTAGAAAAGGCAATCCCTGGCGCAATTAAAATTTGCGACAGTAGAAAATTATTTTTTGAAAAATTTACTATAGAAAAAGCAATCCCTGGCGTATTTAAAATTTGCGACAGTAAAAAATTAATTTTTGAAAAATTTACTATAGAAAAGGCAATACCTGGCGTATTTAAAATTTGCGACAGTAAAAATTAATTTTTGAAAAATTTACTATAGAAAAGGCAATCCCTGGCGTAATTAAAATTTGCGACAGTAAAAAATAATTTTTTGAAAAATTTACTGTAGAAAAGGCAATCCCTGGCGTATTTATAATTTGCGACAGTAAAAAATAATTTTTTGAAAAATCTACTATAGGAAAAGCAATCCCTGGCGCAATTAAAATTTGCGACAGTAAAAAATTATTTTTTGAAAAATTTACTGTAGAAAAGGCAATCCCTGGCGCAATTAAAATTTGCGACAGTAGAAAATTATTTTTTGAAAAATTTACTATAGAAAAAGCAATCCCTGGCGTATTTAAAATTTGCGACAGTAAAAAATTAATTTTTGAAAAATTTACTATAGAAAAGGCAATCCCTGGCGTAATTAAAACTTGCGACAGTAAAAAATTAGTTTTTGAAAAATTTACTATAGAAAAGGCAATCCCTGGCGCAATTAAAATTTGCGACAGTAGAAAATTATTTTTTGAAAAATTTACTATATAAAAGGAAATCCCTGGCGTAGTTAAAATTTGCGACAGTAAAAAATTATTTTTTGAATAATTTGCTATAGAAAAGGCAATCCCTGGCGTAAATGAAACTTGCGACAGTAAAAAATTAGTTTTTGAAAAATTTACTATATAATAGGTAATACCTGGCGTAATTAAAATTTGCGACAGTAAAAAATTAGTTTTTGAAAAATCTACTATAGAAAAGGCAATGCCTGGCGCAATTAAAATTTGCGACAGTAGAAAATTATTTTTTGAAAAATTTACTATATCAAAGGAAATCCCTGGCGTAGTTAAAATTTGCGACAGTAAAAAATTATTTTTTGAAAAGTTTACTATAGAAAAGGCAATCCCAGGAGCAATTAAAATTTTCGATAGTATAAAATTAAATTTTGAAAAATTTACTATAGAAAAGGCAATCCCTGGCGTAATTAAAATTTGCGACAGTAAAAAATTATTTTTTTGCAAAATTTACTATAGAAGAGGCAATCCCTGGCGTATTTAAAATTTGCGACAGTAAAAAATTAATTTGTGAAAAATTTACTATAGAAAAGGCAATCCCTGGCGTATTTAAAATTTGCGACAGTAAAAATTAATTTTTGAAAAATTTACTATAGAAAAGGCAATCCCTGGCGTATTTAAAATTTGCGACAGTAAAAATTAATTTTTGAAAAATTTACTATAGAAAAGGCAATCCCTGGCGTAATTAAAATTTGCGACAGTAAAAAATAATTTTTTGAAAAATTTACTATAGGAAAGGCAATCCCTGGCGTATTTATAATTTGCGACAGTAAAAAATAATTTTTTGAAAAATTTACTACAGGAAAGGCAATCCCTGGCGCAATTAAAATTTGCGAGAGTAAAAAATTATTTTTGAAAAATTTACTGTAGAAAAGGCAATCCCTGGCGCAATTAAAATTTGCGACAGTAGAAAATTATTTTTTGAAAAATTTACTATAGAAAAAGCAATCCTTGGCGTATTTAAAATTTGCGACAGTAAAAAATTAATTTTTGAAAAATTTACTATAGAAAAGGCAATCCCTGGCGTAATTAAAACTTGCGACAGTAAAAAATTAGTTTTTGAAAAATTTACTATAGAAAAGGCAATCCCTGGCGCAATTAAAATTTGCGACAGTAGAAAATTATTTTTTGAAAAAATTTACTATATAAAAGGAAATCCCTGGCGTAATTAAAATTTGCGACAGTAAAAAATTATTTTTTGAATAATTTGCTATAGAAAAGGCAATCCCTGGCGCAATTAAAATTTGCGACAGTAGAAAAGTATTTTTTGAAAAATTTACTATAGAAAAAGCAATCCCTGGCGTATTTAAAATTTGCGACAGTAAAAAATTAATTTTTGAAAAATTTACTATAGAAAAGGCAATCCCTGGCGTAATTAAAACTTGCGACAGTAAAAAATTAGTTTTTGAAAAATTTACTATAGAAAAGGCAATCCCTGGCGCAATTAAAATTTGCGACAGTAGAAAATAATTTTTTGAAAAATTTACTATAGGAAAGGCAATCCCTGGCGCAATTAAAATTTGCGACAGTAAAAAATTATTTTTTGAAAAATTTACTGTAGAAAAGGCAATCCCTGGCGCAATTAAAATTTGCGACAGTAGAAAATTATTTTTTGAAAAATTTACTATAGAAAAAGTAATCCCTGGCGTATTTAAAATTTGCGACAGTAAAAAATTAATTTTTGAAAAATTTACTATAGAAAAGGCAATCCCTGGCGTAATTAAAATTTGCGACAGTAAAAAATAATTTTTTGAAAAATTTACTGTAGAAAAGGCAATCCCTGGCGTATTTATAATTTGCGACAGTAAAAAATAATTTTTTGAAAAATTTACTATAGGAAAGGCAAATCCTGGCGCAATTAAAATTTGCGACAGTAAAAAATTATTTTTTGAAAAATTTACTGTAGAAAAGGCAATCCCTGGCGCAATTAAAATTTGCGACAGTAGAAAATTATTTTTTGAAAAATTTACTATAGAAAAAGCTATCCCTGGCGTATTTAAAATTTGCGACAGTAAAAAATTAATTTTTGGAAAATTTACTATAGAAAAGGCAATACCTGGCGTATTTAAAATTTGCGACAGTAAAAATTAATTTTTGAAAAATTTACTATAGAAAAGGCAATCCCTGGCGTAATTAAAATTTGCGACAGTAAAAAATAATTTTTTGAAAAATTTACTGTAGAAAAGGCAATCCCTGGCGTATTTATAATTTGCGACAGTAAAAAATAATTTTTTGAAAAATCTACTATAGGAAAAGCAATCCCTGGCGCAATTAAAATTTGCGACAGTAAAAAATTATTTTTTGAAAAAATTACTGTAGAAAAGGCAATCCCTGGCGCAATTAAAATTTGCGACAGTAGAAAATTATTTTTTGAAAAATTTACTATAGAAAAAGCAATCCCTGGCGTATTTAAAATTTGCGACAGTAAAAAATTAATTTTTGAAAAATTTACTATAGAAAAGGCAATCCCTGGCGTAATTAAAACTTGCGACAGTAAAAAATTAGTTTTTGAAAAATTTACTATAGAAAAGGCAATCCCTGGCGCAATTAAAATTTGCGACAGTAGAAAATTATTTTTTGAAAAATTTACTATATAAAAGGAAATCCCTGGCGTAGTTAAAATTTGCGACAGTAAAAAATTATTTTTTGAATAATTTGCTATAGAAAAGGCAATCCCTGGCGTAAATGAAACTTGCGACAGTAAAAAATTAGTTTTTGAAAAATTTACTATATAATAGGTAATACCTGGCGTAATTAAAATTTGCGACAGTAAAAAATTAGTTTTTGAAAAATCTACTATAGAAAAGGCAATGCCTGGCGCAATTAAAATTTGCGACAGTAGAAAATTATTTTTGAAAAATTTACTATATAAAAGGAAATCCCTGGCGTAGTTAAAATTTGCGACAGTAAAAAATTATTTTTTGTATAATTTGCTATAGAAAAGGCAATCCCTGGCGTAAATGAAACTTGCGACAGTAAAAAATTAGTTTTTGAAAAATTTACTATATAATAGGCAATCCCTGGCGCAATTAAAATTTGCGACAGTAGAAAATTATTTTTTGAAAAATTTACTATAGAAAAGGCAATCCCTGGCGTAGTTAAAATTTGCGACAGTAAAAAATTAGTTTTTGAAAAATTTACTATAGAAAAGGCAATCCCTGGCGCAATTAAAATTTGCGACAGTAGAAAATTATTTTTTGAAAAATTTACTATATAAAAGGAAATCCCTGGCGTAGTTAAAATTTGCGACAGTAAAAAAATTATTTTTTGAATAATTTGCTATAGAAAAGGCAATCCCTGGCGTAAATGAAACTTGCGACAGTAAAAAATTAGTTTTTGGAAAATTTACTATATAAAAGGCAATCCCTGGCGCAATTAAAATTTGCGACAGTAGAAAATTATTTTTTGAAAAATTTACTATAGAAAAGGCAATCCCTGGCGTATTTAAAATTTGCGACAGTAAAAAATTATTTTTTAAAAAATTTACTATAGAAAAGGCAATCCCTGGCTAAATTAAAACTTGCGACAGTAAAAAATTAATTTTTGAAAAATTTACTGTAGAACAGGCAATCCCTGGCGTAATTAAAATTTGCGACAGTAAAAAACTATTTTTGAAAAATTTACTGTAGAAAAGGCAATCCCTGGCGCAATTAAAATTTGCGACAGTAAAAAATTATTTTTTGAAAAATTTACTATAGAAAAAGCAATCCCTGGCGTATTTAAAATTTGCGACAGTTAAAAATTAATTTTTGAAAAATTTACTATAGAAAAGGCAATCCCTGGCGTAATTAAAACTTGCGACAGTAAAAAATTAGTTTTTGAAAAATTTACTATAGAAAAGGCAATCCCTGGCGCAATTAAAATTTGCGACAGTAGAAAATTATTTTTTGAAAAAATTACTATATAAAAGGCAATCCCTGGCGCAATTAAAATTTGCGACAGTAAAAAATTATTTTTTGATTAATTTACTATAGAAAAGGCAATCCCTGGCGTATTTAAAATTTGCGACAGCAAAAAATTAATTCGTGAAAAATTTACTATAGAAAAGGCAAAACCTGGCGCAATTAATATTTGCGACAGTAGAAAATTATTTTTTGAAAAATTTACTATAGAAAAGGCAATCCCTGGCGTATTTAAAATTTGCGACAGTAAAAAATTAATTTGTGAAAAATTTACTATAGAAAAGGCAATCCCTGGCGTATTTAAAATTTGGGACAGTAAAAAATAATTTTTTGCAAAATTTACTATAGAAGAGGCAATCTCTGGCGTATTTAAAAATTGCGACAGTATAAAATTATATTTTTAAGAATTTACTGTAGAAAAGGCAAACCTCGCGTATCTAAAATTTGCGACAGTAAAAAATTATTTTTTGAATAATTTACTATAGAAAAGGCAATCCCTGGCGTAATTAAAATTTGCGACAGTAAAAAATTATTTTCTGAAAAATTTACTGTAGAAAAGGCAATCCCTGGCGTATTTAAAATTTGCGACAGTAAAAAATTATTTTTTGAAAAATTTACTGTAGAAAAGGCAATCCCTGGCGCAATTAAAACTTGCGACAGTAAAAAATTATTTTTTGAATAATTTACTATAGAAAAGGCAATCCCTGGCGTAATTAAAATTTGCGACAGTAAAAACTTATTTTTTGAAAAATTTACTGTAGAGAAGGCAATCCCTGGCGCAATTAAAATTTGCGACAGTAAAAAATTATTTTTTGAAAAATTTACTGTAGAAAAGGCAATCCCTGGCGTAATTAAAATTTGCGACAGTAAAAAATTATTTTTTGAAAAATTTACTGTAGAAAAGGCAATCCCTGGCGCAATTAAAACTTGCGACAGTAAAAAATTAATTTGTTAAAAATTTACTATAGAAAAGGCAATCCCTGACGTATTTAAAATTTGCGACAGTAAAAAATTATTTTTTAAAAAATTTACTATAGAAAAGGCAATCCCTGGCGAAATTAAAACTTGCGACAGTAAAAAATTAATTTTTGAAAAATTTACTGCAGAAAAGGCAATCCCTGGCGTAATTAAAATTTGCGACAGTAAAAAATTATTTTTTGAAAAATTTACTGTAGAAAAGGCAATCCCTGGCGGAATTAAAATTTGCGACAGTAAAAAATCATTTTTTGAAAAATTTACTATAGAAAAAGCAATCCCTGGCGTATTTAAAATTTGCGACAGTAAAAAATTATTTTTTGAATAATTTACTATAGAAAAGGCAATCCCTGGCGTAATTAAAATTTGCGACAGTAAAAAATTATTTTTTGAAAAATATACTGTAGAAAAGGCAATCCCTGGCGCAATTAAAATTTGCGACAGTAAAAAATTATTTTTTGAAAAATTTACTGTAGAAAAGGCAATCCCTGGCGTAATTAAAATTTGCGACAGTAAAAAATTATTTTTTGAAAAATTTACTGTAGAAAAGGCAATCCCTGGCGCAATTAAAACTTGCGACAGTAAAAAATTAATTTGTTAAAAATTTACTATATAAAAGGCAATCCCAGGCGCAATTAAAATTTGCGACAGTAAAACATTATTTTTTGATTAATTTACTATAGAAAAGGCAATCCCTGGCGTATTTAAAATTTGCGACAGCAAAAAATTAATTCGTGAAAAATTTACTGTAGAAAAGGCAATCCCTGGCGTAATTAAAATTTGCGACAGTAAAAAATTATTTTTTGAAAAATTTACTGTAGAAAAGGCAATCCCTGGCGCAATTAAAACTTGCGACAGTAAAAAATTAATTTGTTAAAAATTTACTATAGAAAAGGCAATCCCTGACGTATTTAAAATTTGCGACAGTAAAAAATTATTTTTTAAAAAATTTACTATAGAAAAGGCAATCCCTGGCGAAATTAAAACTTGCGACAGTAAAAAATTAATTTTTGAAAAATTTACTGCAGAAAAGGCAATCCCTGGCGTAATTAAAATTTGCGACAGTAAAAAATTATTTTTTGAAAAATTTACTGTAGAAAAGGCAATCCCTGGCGCAATTAAAATTTGCGACAGTAAAAAATCATTTTTTGAAAAATTTACTATAGAAAAAGCAATCCCTGGCGTATTTAAAATTTGCGACAGTAAAAAATTATTTTTTGAATAATTTACTATAGAAAAGGCAATCCCTGGCGTAATTAAAATTTGCGACAGTAAAAAATTATTTTTTGAAAAATATACTGTAGAAAAGGCAATCCCTGGCGCAATTAAAATTTGCGACAGTAAAAAATTATTTTTTGAAAAATTTACTGTAGAAAAGGCAATCCCTGGCGTAATTAAAATTTGCGACAGTAAAAAATTATTTTTTGAAAAATTTACTGTAGAAAAGGCAATCCCTGGCGCAGTTAAAACTTGCGACAGTAAAAAATTAATTTGTTAAAAATTTACTATATAAAAGGCAATCCCAGGCGCAATTAAAATTTGCGACAGTAAAAAATTATTTTTTGATTAATTTACTATAGAAAAGGCAATCCCTGGCGTATTTAAAATTTGCGACAGCAAAAAATTAATTCGTGAAAAATTTGCTATAGAAAAGGCAAACCCTGGCGCTATTAATATTTGCGACAGTAGAAAATTATTTTTTGAAAAATTTACTATAGAAAAGGCAATCCCTGGCGTATTTAAAATTTGCGACAGTAAAAAATTATTTTTTGAAAAATTTACTATAGAAAAGGCAATCCCTGGCGTAATTAAAATTTGCGGCAGTATAAAATTATTTTTTTGCAAAATTTACTATAGAAAAGGCAATCCCTGGCGCATTTAAAATTTGCGACAGTAAAAAATTAATTTTTGAAAAATTTACTTTAGAATAGGCAATCCCTGGCGCAATTAAAACTTGCGACAGTAAAAAATTATTTTTTGAATAATTTACTATAGAAAAGGCAATCCCTGGCGTAATTAAAATTGGCGACAGTAAAAAATTATTTTTTGAATAATTTACTATAGAAAAGGCAATCCCTGGCGTAATTAAAATTTGCGACACTAAAAAATTATTTTTTGAAAAATTTACTGTAGAAAAGGCAATCCCTGGCGCAATTAAAATTTGCGACAGAAGAAAATTATTTTTTGAATAATTTACTATAGAAAAGGCAATCCCTGGCGTATTTAAAATTTGCGACAGTATAAAATTATTTTTTGAAAAATTTACTGTAGAAAAGGCAATCCCTGGCGTATTTAAAATTTGCGACAGTAAAAAATTATTTTTTGAATAATTTACTATAGAAACGGCAATCCCTGGCGTAATTAAAATTTGCGACAGTAAAAAATTATTTTTTGAAAAATTTACTGTAGAAAAGGCAATCCCTGGCGTATTTAAAATTTGCGACAGTAAAAAATTATTTTTTGAAAAATTTACTGTAGAAAAGGCAATCCCTGGCGCAATTAAAACTTGCGACAGTAAAAAATTATTTTTAGAATAATTTACTATAGAAACGGCAATCCCTGGCGTAATTAAAATTTGCGACAGTAAAAAATTATTTTTTGAATAATTTACTATAGAAAAGGCAATCCCTGGCGTATTTAAAATTTGCGACAGTAGAAAAATATTTTTTGAAAAATTTACTATAGAAAAGGCAATACTTGGCGTATTTAAAATTTGCTACAGTAAAAAATTAATTTGCGAAAAATTTACTATAGAAAAGGCAATCCCTGGCGTATTTAAAATTTGCGACAGTAAAAAATTATTTTTTGAAAAATTTACTATAGAAAAGGTAATCCCTGGCGTATTTAAAATTTGCGACAGTAAAAAATTAATTTGTGAAAAATTTACTATAGAAAAGGCAATCCCTGGAGTATTTAAAATTTGCGACAGTAAAAAATTATTTTTTGCAAAATTTACTATAGAAGAGGCAATCCCTGGCGTATTTAAAATTTGCGACAGTATAAAATTATTTTTTGAAAAATTTACTGTAGAAAAGGCAATCCCTGGCGTATTTAAAATTTGCGAGAGTCCAAAATTATTTTTTGAATAATTTACTATAGAAAAGTCAATCCCTGGCGCATTTAAAATTTGCGACAGTAAAAAATTAATTTTTGAAAAATTTACTTTAGAATAGGCAATCCCTGGCGCAATTAAAACTTGCGACAGTAAAAAATTATTTTTTGAATAATTTACTATAGAAAAGGCAATCCCTGGCGTAATTAAAATTTGCGACAGTAAAAAATTATTTTTTGAATAATTTACTATAGAAAAGGCAATCCCTGGCGTAATTAAAATTTGCGACACTAAAAAATTATTTTTTGAAAAATTTACTGTAGAAAAGGCAATCCCTGGCGCAATTAAAATTTGCGACAGAAGAAAATTATTTTTGAATAATTTACTATAGAAAAGGCAATCCCTGGCGTATTTAAAATTTGCGACAGTATAAAATTATTTTTTGAAAAATTTACTGTAGAAAAGGCAATCCCTGGCGTATTTAAAATTTGCGACAGTAAAAAATTATTTTTTGAATAATTTACTATAGAAAAGGCAATCCCTGGCGTAATTAAAATTTGCGACACTAAAAAATTATTTTTTGAAAAATTTACTGTAGAAAAGGCAATCCCTGGCGCAATTAAAATTTGCGACAGAAGAAAATTATTTTTTGAATAATTTACTATAGAAAAGGCAATCCCTGGCGTATTTAAAATTTGCGACAGTATAAAATTATTTTTTGAAAAATTTACTGTAGAAAAGGCAATCCCTGGCGTATTTAAAATTTGCGACAGTAGAAAAATATTTTTGAAAAATTTACTATAGAAAAGGCAATACCTGGCGTATTTAAAATTTGCTACAGTAAAAAATTAATTTGCGAAAAATTTACTATAGAAAAGGCAATTCCTGGCGTATTTAAAATTTGCGACAGTAAAAAATTATTTTTTGAAAAATTTACTATAGAAAAGGTAATCCCTGGCGTATTTAAAATTTGCGACAGTAAAAAATTAATTTGTGAAAAATTTACTATAGAAAAGGCAATCCCTGGAGTATTTAAAATTTGCGACAGTAAAAAATTATTTTTTGCAAAATTTACTATAGAAGAGACAATCCCTGGCGTATTTAAAATTTGCGACAGTATAAAATTATTTTTTGAAAAATTTACTGTAGAAAAGGCAATCGCTGGCGTATTTAAAATTTGCGAGAGTCCAAAATTATTTTTTGAATAATTTACTATAGAAAAGGCAATCCCTGGCGCAATTAAAATTTGCGATAGTATAAAATTATATTTTGAAAAATTTACTATAGAAAAGGCAATCCCTGGCGTAATTAAAATTTGCGACAGTAAAAAATTATTTTTTTGCAAAATTTACTACAGAAAAGGCAATCCTTGGCGTATTTAAAATTTGCGACAGTAAAAAATTAATTTGTGAAAAATTTACTATAGAAAAGGCAATCCCTGGCATATTTAAAATTTGCGACAGTAAAAAATTAATTTTTGAAAAATTTACCATAGAAAAGACAATCCCTGTCGTATTTAAAATTTGCGACAGTAAAAAATTAAATTTTGAAAAATTTACTATAGAAAAGGCAATCCCTGGCGTATTTAAAATTTGCGACAGTAAAAAATTAATTTGTGAAAAATTTACTATAGAAAAGGCAATCCCTGGCGTATTTAAAATTTGCGACAGTAAAAAATTATTTTTTGCAAAATTTACTATAGAAGAGGCAATCCCTGGCGTATTTAAAATTTGCGACAGTATAAAATTATATTTTTAAGAATTTACTGTAGAAAAGGCAAACCTCGCGTATCTAAAATTTGCGACAGTAAAAAATTATTTTTTGAATAATTTACTATAGAATAGGCAATCCCTGGCGTAATTAAAATTTGCGACAGTAAAAAATTATTTTCTGAAAAATTTACTGTAGAAAAGGCAATCCCTGGCGTATTTAAAAGTTGCGACAGTAAAAAATTATTTTTTGAAAAATTTACTGTAGAAAAGGCAATCCCTGGCGCAATTAAAACTTGCGACAGTAAAAAATTATTTTTTGAATAATTTACTATAGAAAAGGCAATCCCTGGCGTAATTAAAATTTGCGACAGTAAAAAATTATTTTTTGAAAAATTTACTGTAGAAAAGGCAATCCCTGGCGTATTTAAAATTTGCGACAGTAAAAAATTATTTTTTGAATAATTTACTATAGAAAAGGCAATCCCTGGCGTAATTAAAATTTGCGACAGTAAAAAATTATTTTTTGAAAAATTTACTGTAGAAAAGGCAATCCCTGGCGTATTTAAAATTTGCGACAGTAAAAAATAATTTTTTGAAAAATTTACTGTAGAAAAGGCAATCCCCGGGGCAATTAAAACTTGCGACAGTAAAAAATTATTTTTTGAATAATTTACTATAAAAAAGGCAGCACTGGCGTAATTAAAATTTGCGACAGTAAAAAATTAATTTTTGAAAAATTTACTATAGAAAAGGCAATCCCTGGCGTAATTAAAATTTGCGACTGTAAAAAATTAATTTGTGCAAAACTTACTATAGAAAAGGCAATCCCTGGCGTATTTAAAATTTGCGACAGTATAAAATTATTTTTTGAAAATTTTACTGTAGAAAAGGCAATCCTTGGCGTATTTAAAATTTGCGACAGTAAAAAATTATTTTTTGAATAATTTACTATAGAAAATGCAATCCCTGGCGTATTTAAAATTTGCGACAGTAAAAAATTATTTTTTGAAAAATTTACTATAGAAAAGGTAATCCCTGGCGTAATTAAAATTTGCGACAGTAAAAAATTATTTTTGAGTAATTTACTATAGAAAAGGCAATCCCTGGCGTATTTAAAATTTGCGACAGTAAAAAATTATTTTTTGAAAAATTTACTATAGAAAAGGCAATCCCTGGCGCAATTAAAATTTGCGACAGCAGAAAATTATTTTTTGAAAAATTTACTATAGAAAAGGCAATCCCTGGCGTATTTAAAATATGCGACAGTAAAAAATTATTTTTTGAAAAATTTACTGTAGAAAAGGCAATCCCTGGCGCAATTAAAACTTGCGACAGTAAAAAATTATTTTTTGAATAATTTACTATAGAAAAGGCAATCCCTGTCGTAATTAAAATTTGCGACAGTAAAAAATTATTTTTTGAATAATTTACTATATAAAAGGCAATCCCTGGCGTATTTAAAATTTGCGACAGTAGAAAAATATTTTTTGAAATATTTACTATAGAAAAGCCAATCCCTGGCGTATTTAAAATTTGCGACAGTAAAAAATTATTTTTTGAAAAATTTACTATTGAAAAGGCAATCCCTGGCGCAATTAAAATTTGCGACAGCAGAAAATTATTTTTTGAAAAATTTACTATAGAAAAGGCAATCCCTGGCGTATTTAAAATTTGCGACAGTAAAAAATTAATTTGTGAAAAATTTACTATAGAAAAGGCAATCCCTGGAGTATTTAAAATTTGCGACAGTAAAAAATTATTTTTTGCAAAATTTACTATAGAAGAGGCAATCCCTATCGTATTTAAAATTTGCGACAGTATAAAATTATTTTTTGAAAAATTTACTGTAGAAAAGTCAATCCCTGGCGTATTAAAAATTTGCGACAGTAAAAAATTATTTTTTGAATAATTTACTATATAAAAGGCAATCCCTGGCGCAATTAAAATTTGCGACAGTATAAAATTATATTTTGAAAAATTTACTATAGAAAAGGCAATCCCTGGCGTAGTTAAAATTTGCGACAGTAAAAAATTATTTTTTGAATAATTTGCTATAGAAAAGGCAATCCCTGGCGTAAATGAAACTTGCGACAGTAAAAAATTAGTTTTTGAAAAATTTACTATATAATAGGCAATACCTGGCGTAATTAAAATTTGCGACAGTAAAAAATTAGTTTTTGAAAAATCTACTATAGAAAAGGCAATCCCTGGCGCAATTAAAATTTGCGACAGTAGAAAATTATTTTTTGAAAAATTTACTATATAAAAGGAACTCCCTGGCGTAGTTAAAATTTGCGACAGTAAAAAATTATTTTTTGAATAATTTGCTATAGAAAAGGCAATCCCTGGCGTAAATGAAACTTGCGACAGTAAAAAATTAGTTTTTGAAAAATTTACTATATAATAGTCAATCCCTGGCGCAATTAAAATTTGCGACAGTAGAAAATTATTTTTTGAAAAATTTACTATAGAAAAGGCAATCCCTGGCCTAGTTAAAATTTGCGACAGTAAAAAATTAGTTTTTGAAAAATTTACTATAGAAAAGGCAATCCCTGGCGCAATTAAAATTTGCGACAGTAGAAAATTATTTTTTGAAAAATTTACTATATAAAAGGAAATCCCTGGCGTAGTTAAAATTTGCGACAGTAAAAAAATTATTTTTTGAATAATTTGCTATAGAAAAGGCAATCCCTGGCGTAAATGAAACTTGCGACAGTAAAAAATTAGTTTTTGAAAAATTTACTATATAATAGGCAATCCCTGGCGCAATTAAAATTTGCGACAGTAGAAAATTATTTTTTGAAAAATTTACTATAGAAAAGGCAATCCCTGGCGTATTTAAAATTTGCGACAGTAAAAAATTATTTTTTAAAAAATTTACTATAGAAAAGGCAATCCCTGGCGAAATTAAAACTTGCGACAGTAAAAAATTAATTTTTGAAAAATTTACTGTAGAAAAGGCAATCCCTGGCGTAATTAAAATTTGCGACAGTAAAAAATTATTTTTTGAAAAATTTACTGTAGAAAAGGCAATCCCTGGCGCAATTAAAATTTGCGACAGTAAAAAATTATTTTTTGAAAAATTTACTATAGAAAGAGCAATCCCTGGCGTATTTAAAATTTGCGACAGTAAAAAATTAATTTTTGAAAAATTTACTATAGAAAAGGCAATCCCTGGCGTAATTAAAACTTGCGACAGTAAAAAATTAGTTTTTGAAAAATTTACTATAGAAAAGGCAATCCCTGGCGCAATTAAAATTTGCGACAGTAGAAAATTATTTTTTGAAAAAATTACTATATAAAAGGCAATCCCTGGCGCAATTAAAATTTGCGACAGTAAAAAATTATTTTTTGATTAATTTACTATAGAAAGGGCAATCCCTGGCGTATTTAAAATTTGCGACAGCAAAAAATTAATTCGTGAAAAATTTACTATAGAAAAGGCAAACCCTGGCGCAATTAATATTTGCGACAGTAGAAAATTATTTTTTGAAAAATTTACTATAGAAAAGGCAATCCCTGGCGTATTTAAAATTTGCGACAGTAAAAAATTAATTTGTGAAAAATTTACTATAGAAAAGGCAATCCCTGGCGTATTTAAAATTTGCGACAGTAAAAAATTATTTTTTGCAAAATTTACTATAGAAGAGGCAATCCCTGGCGTATTTAAAAATTGCGACAGTATAAAATTATATTTTTAAGAATTTACTGTAGAAAAGGCAAACCTCGCGTATCTAAAATTTGCGACAGTAAAAAATTATTTTTTGAATAATTTACTATAGAAAAGGCAATCCCTCGCGTAATTAAAATTTGCGACAGTAAAAAATTATTTTCTGAAAAATTTACTGTAGAAAAGGCAATTCCTGGCGTATTTAAAATTTGCGACAGTAAAAAATTATTTTTTGAAAAATTTACTGTAGAAAAGGCAATCCCTGGCGCAATTAAAACTTGCGACAGTAAAAAATTATTTTTTGAATAATTTACTATAGAAAAGGCAATCCCTGGCGTAATTAAAATTTGCGACAGTAAAAAATTATTTTTTGAAAAATTTACTGTAGAGAAGGCAATCCCTGGCGCAATTAAAATTTGCGACAGTAAAAAATTATTTTTTGAAAAATTTACTGTAGAAAAGGCAATCCCTGGCGTAATTAAAATTTGCGACAGTAAAAAATTATTATTTTAAAAATTTACTGTAGAAAAGGCAATCCCTGGCGCAATTAAAACTTGCGACAGTAAAAAATTAATTTGTTAAAAATTTACTATAGAAAAGGCAATCCCTGGCGTATTTAAAATTTGCGACAGTAAAAAATTATTTTTTAAAAAATTTACTATAGAAAAGGCAACCCCTGGCGAAATTAAAATTTGCGACAGTAAAAAATTAATTTTTGAAAAATTTACTGTAGAAAAGGCAGTCCCTGGCGTAATTAAAATTTGCGACAGTAAAAAATTATTTTTTGAAAAATTTACTGTAGAAAAGGCAATCCCTGGCGCAATTAAAATTTGCGACAGTAAAAAATTATTTTTTGAAAAATTTACTATAGAAAAAGCAATCCCTGGCGTATTTAAAATTTGCGACAGTAAAAAATTATTTTTTGAATAATTTACTATAGAAAAGGCAATCCCTGGCTTAATTAAAATTTGCGACAGTAAAAAATTATTTTTTGAAAAATTTACTGTAGAAAAGGCAATCCCTGGCGCAATTAAAATTTGCGACAGTAAAAAATTATTTTTTGAAAAATTTACTGTAGAAAAGGCAATCCCTGGCGTAATTAAAATTTGCGAGAGTAAAAAATTATTTTTTGAAAAATTTACTGTAGAAAAAGCAATCCCTGGCGTATTTAAAATTTGCGACAGTAAAAAATTATTTTTTGAATAATTTACTATAGAAAAGGCAATCCCTGGCGTAATTAAAATTTGCGACACTAAAAACTTATTTTTTGAAAAATTTACTGTAGAAAAGGCAATCCCTGGCGCAATTAAAATTTGCGACAGAAGAAAATTATTTTTTGAATAATTTACTATAGAAAAGGCAATCCCTGGCGTATTTAAAATTTGCGACAGTATAAAATTATTTTTTGAAAAATTTACTGTAGAAAAGGCAATCCCTGGCGTATTTAAAATTTGCGACAGTAAAAAATTATTTTTTGAATAATTTACTATAGAAAAGGCAATCCCTGGCGTAATTAAAATTTGCGACAATAAAAAATTATTTTTTGAAAAATTTACTGTAGAAAAGGCAATCCCTGGCGTATTTAAAATTTGCGACAGTAAAAAATTATTTTTTGAAAAATTTACTGTAGAAAAGGCAATCCCTGGCGCAATTAAAACTTGCGACAGTAAAAAATTATTTTTAGAATAATTTACTATAGAAACGGCAATCCCTGGCGTAATTAAAATTTGCGACAGTAAAAAATTATTTTTTGAATAATTTACTATAGAAAAGGCAATCCCTGGCGTATTTAAAATTTGCGACCGTAGAAAAATATTTTTTGAAAAATTTACTATAGAAAAGGCAATACCTGGCGTATTTAAAATTTGCTTCAGTAAAAAATTAATTTGCGAAAAATTTACTATAGAAAAGGCAATCCCTGGCGTATTTAAAATTTGCGACAGTAAAAAATTATTTTTTGAAAAATTTACTATAGAAAAGGTAATCCCTGGCGTATTTAAAATTTGCGACAGTAAAAAATTAATTTGTGAAAAATTTACTATAGAAAAGGCAATCCCTGGAGTATTTAAAATTTGCGACAGTAAAAAATTATTTTTTGCAAAATTTACTATAGAAGAGGCAATCCCTGGCGTATTTAAAATTTGCGACAGTATTAAATTATTTTTTGAAAAATTTACTGTAGAAAAGGCAATCCCTGGCGTATTTAAAATTTGCGAGAGTCCAAAATTATTTTTTGAATAATTTACTATAGAAAAGGCAATCCCTGGCGCATTTAAAATTTGCGACAGTAAAAAATTAATTTTTGAAAAATTTACTTTAGAATAGGCAATCCCTGGCGCAATTAAAACTTCCGACAGTAAAAAATTATTTTTTGAATAATTTACTATAGAAAAGGCAATCCCTGGTGTAATTAAAATTTGCGACTGTAAAAAATTATTTTTTGAATAATTTACTATAGAAAAGGCAATCCCTGGCGTAATTAAAATTTGCGACACTAAAAAATTATTTTTTGAAAAATTTACTGTAGAAAAGGCAATCCCTGGCGCAATTAAAATTTGCGACAGAAGAAAATTATTTTTTGAATAATTTACTATAGAAAAGGCAATCCCTGGCGTATTTAAAATTTGCGACAGTATAAAATTATTTTTTGAAAAATTTACTGTAGAAAAGGCAATCCCTGAAGTATTTAAAATTTGCGACAGTAAAAAATTATTTTTTGAATAATTTACTATAGAAAAGGCAATCCCTGGCGTAATTAAAATTTGCGACAATAAAAAATTATTTTTTGAAAAATTTACTGTAGAAAAGGCAATCCCTGGCGTATTTAAAATTTGCGACAGTAAAAAATTATTTTTTGAAAAATTTACTGTAGAAAAGGCAATCCCTGGCGCAATTAAAACTTGCGACAGTAAAAAATTATTTGTTGAATAATTTACTATAGAAACGGCAATCCCTGGCGTAATTAAAATTTGCGACAGTAAAAAATTATTTTTTGAATAATTTACTATAGAAAAGGCAATCCCTGGCGTATTTAAAATTTGCGACAGTAGAAAAATATTTTTTGAAAAATTTACTATAGAAAAGGCAATACCTGGCGTATTTATAATTTGCTACAGTAAAATTTAATTTGCGAAAAATTTACTATAGAAAAGGCAATCCCTGGCGTATTTAAAATTTGCGACAGTAAAAAATTATTTTTTGAAAAATTTACTATAGAAAAGGTAATCCCTGGCGTATTTAAAATTTGCGACAGTAAAAAATTAATTTGTGAAAAATTTACTATAGAAAAGGCAATCCCTGGCGTAATTAAAATTTGCGACAGTAAAAAATTATTTTTTTGCAAAATTTACTACAGAAAAGGCAATCCTTGGCGTATTTAAAATTTGCGACAGTAAAAAATTAATTTGTGAAAAATTTACTATAGAAAAGGCAATCCCTGGCATATTTAAAATTTGCGACAGTAAAAATTAATTTTTGAAAAATTTACCATAGAAAAGACAATCCCTGTCGTATTTAAAATTTGCGACAGTAAAAAATTAAATTTTGATAAATTTACTATAGAAAAGGCAATCCCTGGTGTATTTAAAATTTGCGACAGTAAAAAATTAATTTGTGAAAAATTTACTATAGAAAAGGCAATCCCTGGCGTATTTAAAATTTGCGACAGTAAAAAATTATTTTTTGCAAAATTTACTATAGAAGAGGCAATCCCTGGCGTATTTAAAATTTGCGACAGTATAAAATTATATTTTTAAGAATTTACTGTAGAAAAGGGAAACCTCGCGTATCTAAAATTTGCGACAGTAAAAAATTATTTTTTGAATAATTTACTATAGAAAAGGCAATCCCTGGCGTAATTAAAATTTGCGACAGTAAAAAATTATTTTCTGAAAAATTTATTACTGTAGAAAAGGCAATCCCTGGTGTATTTAAAATTTGCGACCAGTAAAAAATTATTTTTGAAAAATTTACTGTAGAAAAGGCAATCCCTGGCGCAATTAAAACTTGCGACAGTAAAAAATTATTTTTTGAATAATTTACTATAGAAAAGGCAATCCCTGGCGTAATTAAAATTTGCGACAGTAAAAAAATTATTTTTTGAAAAATTTACTGTAGAAAAGGCAATCCCTGGCGTATTTAAAATTTGCGACAGTAAAAAATTATTTTTTGAATAATTTACTATAGAAAAGGCAATCCCTGGCGTAATTAAAATTTGCGACAGTAAAAAATTATTTTTTGAAAAATTTACTGTAGAAAGGCAATCCCTGGCGTATTTAAAATTTGCGACAGTAAAAAATAATTTTTTGAAAAATTTACTGTAGAAAAGGCAATCCCTGGGGGCAATTAAAACTTGCGACAGTAAAAAATTATTTTTTGAATAATTTACTATAAAAAAGGCAGCACTGGCGTAATTAAAATTTGCGACAGTAAAAAATTATTTTTTAAAAAATTTACTATAGAAAAGGCAACCCCTGGCGAAATTAAAATTTGCGACAGTAAAAAATTAATTTTTGAAAAATTTACTGTAGAAAAGGCAGTCCCTGGCGTAATTAAAATTTGCGACAGTAAAAAATTATTTTTTGAAAAATTTACTGTAGAAAAGGCAATCCCTGGCGCAATTAAAATTTGCGACAGTAAAAAATTATTTTTTGAAAAATTTACTATAGAAAAAGCAATCCCTGGCGTATTTAAAATTTGCGACAGTAAAAAAATTATTTTTTGAATAATTTACTATAGAAAAGGCAATCCCTGGCTTAATTAAAATTTGCGACAGTAAAAAATTATTTTTTGAAAAATTTACTGTAGAAAAGGGCAATCCCTGGCGCAATTAAAATTTGCGACAGTAAAAAATTATTTTTTGAAAAATTTACTGTAGAAAAGGCAATCCCTGGCGTAATTAAAATTTGCGAGAGTAAAAAATTATTTTTTGAAAAATTTACTGTAGAAAAAGCAATCCCTGGCGTATTTAAAATTTGCGACAGTAAAAAATTATTTTTTGAATAATTTACTATAGAAAAGGCAATCCCTGGCGTAATTAAAATTTGCGACACTAAAAACTTATTTTTTGAAAAATTTACTGTAGAAAAGGCAATCCCTGGCGCAATTAAAATTTGCGACAGAAGAAAATTTTTTTGAATAATTTACTATAGAAAAGGCAATCCCTGGCGTATTTAAAATTTGCGACAGTATAAAATTATTTTTTGAAAAATTTACTGTAGAAAAGGCAATCCCTGGCGTATTTAAAATTTGCGACAGTAAAAAATTATTTTTTGAATAATTTACTATAGAAAAGGCAATCCCTGGCGTAATTAAAATTTGCGACAATAAAAAATTATTTTTTGAAAAATTTACTGTAGAAAAAGGCAATCCCTGGCGTATTTAAAATTTGCGACAGTAAAAAAATTATTTTTTGAAAAATTTACTGTAGAAAAAGGCAATCCCTGGCGCAATTAAAACTTGCGACAGTAAAAAATTATTTTTAGAATAATTTACTATAGAAACGGCAATCCCTGGCGTAATTAAAATTTGCGGACAGTAAAAAATTATTTTTTGAATAATTTACTATAGAAAAGGGCAATCCCTGGCGTATTTAAAATTTGCGACAGTAGAAAAATATTTTTTGAAAAATTTTACTATAGAAAAGGCAATACCTGGCGTATTTATAATTTGCTACAGTAAAATTTAATTTGCGAAAAATTTACTATAGAAAAGGCAATCCCTGGCGTATTTAAAATTTGCGACAGTAAAAAATTATTTTTTGAAAAATTTACTATAGAAAAGGTAATCCCTGGCGTATTTAAAATTTGCGACAGTAAAAAATTAATTTGTGAAAAATTTACTATAGAAAAGGCAATCCCTGGCGTAATTAAAATTTGCGACAGTAAAAAATTATTTTTTTGCAAAATTTACTACAGAAAAGGCAATCCTTGGCGTATTTAAAATTTGCGACAGTAAAAAATTAATTTGTGAAAAATTTACTATAGAAAAGGCAATCCCTGGCATATTTAAAATTTGCGACAGTAAAAAATTAATTTTTGAAAAAATTTACCATAGAAAAGACAATCCCTGTCGTATTTAAAATTTGCGACAGTAAAAAATTAAATTTTGATAAATTTACTATAGAAAAGGCAATCCCTGGTGTATTTAAAATTTGCGACAGTAAAAAATTAATTTGTGAAAAATTTACTATAGAAAAGGCAATCCCTGGCGTATTTAAAATTTGCGACAGTAAAAAATTATTTTTTGCAAAATTTACTATAGAAGAGGCAATCCCTGGCGTATTTAAAATTTGCGACAGTATAAAATTATATTTTTAAGAATTTACTGTAGAAAAGGGAAACCTCGCGTATCTAAAATTTGCGACAGTAAAAAATTATTTTTTGAATAATTTACTATAGAAAAGGCAATCCCTGGCGTAATTAAAATTTGCGACAGTAAAAAATTATTTTCTGAAAAATTTACTGTAGAAAAGGCAATCCCTGGTGTATTTAAAATTTGCGACAGTAAAAAATTATTTTTTGAAAAATTTACTGTAGAAAAGGCAATCCCTGGCGCAATTAAAACTTGCGACAGTAAAAAATTATTTTTTGAATAATTTACTATAGAAAAGGCAATCCCTGGCGTAATTAAAATTTGCGACAGTAAAAAATTATTTTTTGAAAAATTTACTGTAGAAAAGGCAATCCCCTGGCGTATTTAAAATTTGCGACAGTAAAAAATTATTTTTTGAATAATTTACTATAGAAAAGGCAATCCCTGGCGTAATTAAAATTTGCGACAGTAAAAAATTATTTTTTGAAAAATTTACTGTAGAAAAGGCAATCCCTGGCGTATTTAAAATTTGCGACAGTAAAAAATAATTTTTTGAAAAATTTACTGTAGAAAAGGCAATCCCTGGGGCAATTAAAACTTGCGACAGTAAAAAATTATTTTTTGAATAATTTACTATAAAAAAGGCAGCACTGGCGTAATTAAAATTTGCGACAGTAAAAAATTATTTTTGAAAAATTTACTATAGAAAAGGCAATCCCTGGCGTAATTAAAATTTGCGACTGTAAAAAATTAATTTGTGCAAAACTTACTATAGAAAAGGCAATCCCTGGCGTATTTAAAATTTGCGACAGTATAAAATTATTTTTTGAAAATTTTACTGTAGAAAAGGCAATCCTTGGCGTATTTAAAATTTGCGACAGTAAAAAATTATTTTTTGAATAATTTACTTTTAAAAAGGCAATCCCTGGCGTATTTAAAATTTGCGACAGTAAAAAAATTATTTTTTGATAAATTTACTATAGAAAAGGTAATCCCTGGCGTAATTAAAATTTCTGACAGTAAAAAATTATTTTTGAGTAATTTACTATAGAAAAGGCAATCCCTGGCGTATTTAAAATTTGCGACAGTAAAAAATTATTTTTTGAAAAATTTACTATAGAAAAGGCAATCCCTGGCGCAATTAAAATTTGCGACAGCAGAAAATTATTTTTTGAAAAATTTACTATAGAAAAGGCAATCCCTGGCGTATTTAAAATATGCGACAGTAAAAAATTATTTTTTGAAAAATTTACTGTAGAAAAGGCAATCCCTGGCGCAATTAAAACTTGCGACAGTAAAAAATTATTTTTTGAATAATTTACTATAGAAAAGGCAATCCCTGTCGTAATTAAAATTTGCGACAGTAAAAAATTATTTTTTTGAATAATTTACTATATAAAAGGCAATCCCTGGCGTATTTAAAATTTGCGACAGTAGAAAAATATTTTTTGAAATATTTACTATAGAAAAGTCAATCCCTGGCGTATTTAAAATTTGCTACAGTAAAAAATTAATTTGTGAAAAATTTACTATAGAATAGGCAATCCCTGGCGTATTTAAAATTTGCGACAGTAAAAAATTATTTTTTGAAAAATTTACTATAGAAAAGGTAATCCCTGGCGTAATTAAAATTTGCGACAGTAAAAAATTATTTTTTGAATAATTTACTATAGAAAAGGCAATCCCTGGCGTATTTAAAATTTGCGACAGTAAAAAATTATTTTTTGAAAAATTTACTATTGAAAAGGCAATCCCTGGCGCAATTAAAATTTGCGACAGCAGAAAATTATTTTTTGAAAAATTTACTATAGAAAAGGCAATCCCTGGCGTATTTAAAATTTGCGACAGTAAAAAATTAATTTGTGAAAAATTTACTATAGAAAGGCAATCCCTGGAGTATTTAAAATTTGCGACAGTAAAAAATTATTTTTTGCAAAATTTTACTATAGAAGAGGCAATCCCTGGCGTATTTAAAATTTGCGACAGTATAAAATTATTTTTTGAAAAATTTACTGTAGAAAAGTCAATCCCTGGCGTATTAAAAATTTGCGACAGTATAAAATTATTTTTTTGAATAATTTTCTATATAAAAGGCAATCCCTGGCGCAATTAAAATTTGCGACAGTATAAAATTATATTTTGAAAAATTTACTATAGAAAAGGCAATCCCTGGCGTAATTAAAATTTGCGACAGTAAAAAAATATTTTTTTGCAAAATTTACTATAGAAAAGGCAATCCCTGGCGTATTTAAAATTTGCGACAGTAAAAAATTAATTTGTGAAAAATTTACTATAGAAAAGGCAATCCCTGGCATATTTAAAATTTGCGACAGTAAAAAATTAATTTTTGAAAAATTTACCATAGAAAAGACAATCCCTGGCGTATTTAAAACTTGCGACAGTAAAAAATTAAATTTGAAAATTTACTATAGAAAAGGCAATCCCTGGCGTATTTAAAATTTGCGACAGTAAAAAATTAATTTGTGAAAAATTTACTATAGAAAAGGCAATCCCTGGCGTATTTAAAATTTGCGACAGTAAAAAATAATTTTTTGTAAAATTTACTATAGAAGAGGCAATCCCTGGCGCATTTAAAATTTGCGATAGTATAAAATTATATTTTTAAAAATTTACCGTAGAAAAGGCAATCCCTGGCGTATTTAAAATTTGCGACAGTAAAAAATAATTTTTTGAAAAATTTACTGTAGAAAAGGCAATCCCTGGCGTATTTAAAATTTGCGACAGTAAAAAATTATTTTTTGAAAAATTTACTGTAGAAAAGGCAATCCCTGGCGCAATTAAAACTTGCGACAGTAAAAAATTATTTTTGAATAATTTACTATAGAAAAGGCAATCCCTGGCGTAATTAAAATTTGCGACAGGTAAAAATTATTTTTTGAAAAATTTTCTGTAGAAAAGGCAATCCCTGGCGTATTTAAAATTTGCGACAGTAAAAAATTATTTTTTGAATAATTTACTATAGAAAAGGCAATCCCTGGCGTAACTAAAATTTGCGACAGTAAAAAATTATTTTTTGAAAAATTTACTGTAGAAAAGGCAATCCCTGGCGTATTTAAAATTTGCGACAGTAAAAAAATAATTTTTTGAAAAATTTACTGTAGAAAAGGCATTCCCTGGCGTATTTAAAATTTGCGACAGTAAAAAATTATTTTTTGAAAAATTTACTATAGAAAAGGCAATCCCTGGCGTATTTAAAATTTGCTACAGTAAAAAATTAATTTGTGAAAAATTTACTATAGAAAAGGCAATCCCTGGCGTATTTAAAATTTGCGACAGTAAAAAATTATTTTTTGAAAAATTTACTATAGAAAAGGTAATCCCTGGCGTAATTAAAATTTGCGACAGTAAAAGTTATTTTTGAATAATTTACTATAGAAACGGCAATCCCTGGCGTATTTAAAATTTGCGACAGTAAAAAATTATTTTTTGAAAAATTTACTATAGAAAAGGCAATCCCTGGCGCAATTAAAATTTGCGACAGCAGAAAATTATTTTTTGAAAAATTTACTATAGAAAAGGCAATCCCTGGCGTATTTAAAATTTGTGACAGTAAAAAATTATTTTTTGAAAAATTTACTGTAGAAAAGGCAATCCCTGGCGCAATTAAAACTTGCGACAGTAAAAAATTTTTTTTTGAATAATTTACTATAGAAAAGGCAATCCCTGTCGTAATTAAAATTTGCGACAGTAAAAAATTATTTTTTGAATAATTTACTATATAAAAGGCAATCCCTGGCGTATTTAAAATTTGCGACAGTAGAAAAATATTTTTTGAAAAATTTACTATAGAAAAGGCAATCCCTGGCGTATTTAAAATTTGCTACAGTAAAAAATTAATTTGTGAAAAATTTACTATAGAAAAGGCAATCCCTGGCGTATTTAAAATTTGCGACAGTAAAAAATTATTTTTTGAAAAATTTACTATAGAAAAGGTAATCCCTGGCGTAATTAAAATTTGCGACAGTAAAAAATTATTTTTTGAATAATTTACTATAGAAAAGGCAATCCCTGGCGTATTTAAAATTTGCGACAGTAAAAAATAATTTTTTGAAAAATTTACTATAGAAAAGGCAATCCCTGGCGTAACTAAAATTTGCGACAGTAAAAAATTATTTTTTGAAAAATTTACTGTAGAAAAGGCAATCCCTGGCGTATTTAAAATTTGCGACAGTAAAAAATAATTTTTTGAAAAATTTACTGTAGAAAAGGCAATCCCTGGCGTATTTAAAATTTGCGACAGTAAAAAATTATTTTTTGAAAAATTTACTATAGAAAAGGCAATTCCTGGCGTATTTAAAATTTGCTACAGTAAAAAATTAATTTGTGAAAAATTTACTATAGAAAAGGCAATCCCTGGCGTATTTAAAATTTGCGACAGTAAAAAATTATTTTTTGAAAAATTTACTATAGAAAAGGTAATCCCTGGCGTAATTAAAATTTGCGACAGTAAAAAATTATTTTTGAATAATTTACTATAGAAAAGGCAATCCCTGGCGTATTTAAAATTTGCGACAGTAAAAAATTATTTTTTGAAAAATTGACTATAGAAAAGGCAATCCCTGTCGCAATTAAAATTTGCGACAGCAGAAAATTATTTTTTGAAAAATTTACTATAGAAAAGGCAATCCCTGGCGTATTTAAAATTTGCGACAGTAAAAAATTATTTTTTGAAAAATTTACTATAGAAAAGGCAATCCCTGGCGCAATTAAAACTTGCGACAGTAAAAAATTTTTTTTTGAATAATTTACTATAGAAAAGGCAATCCCTGTCGTAATTAAAATTTGCGACAGTAAAAAATTATTTTTTGAATAATTTACTATATAAAAGGCAATCCCTGGCGTATTTAAAATTTGCGACAGTAGAAAAATATTTTTTGAAAAATTTACTATAGAAAAGGCAATACCTGGCGTATTTAAAATTTGCTTCAGTAAAAAATTAATTTGCGAAAAATTTACTATAGAAAAGGCAATCCCTGGCGTATTTAAAAATTATTTTTTGAAAAATTTACTATAGAAAAGGTAATCCCTGGCGTATTTAAAATTTGCGACAGTAAAAAATTAATTTGTGAAAAATTTACTATAGAAAAGGCAATCCCTGGAGTATTTAAAATTTGCGACAGTAAAAAATTATTTTTTGCAAAATTTACTATAGAAGAGGCAATCCCTGGCGTATTTAAAATTTGCGACAGTATAAAATTATTTTTTGAAAAATTTACTGTAGAAAAGGCAATCCCTGGCGTATTTAAAATTTGCGAGAGTCCAAAATTATTTTTTGAATAATTTACTATAGAAAAGGCAATCCCTGGCGCATTTAAAATTTGCGACAGTAAAAAATTAATTTTTGAAAAATTTACTTTAGAATAGGCAATCCCTGGCGCAATTAAAACTTCCGACAGTAAAAAATTATTTTTTGAATAATTTACTATAGAAAAGGCAATCCCTGGTGTAATTAAAATTTGCGACTGTAAAAAATTATTTTTTGAATAATTTACTATAGAAAAGGCAATCCCTGGCGTAATTAAAATTTGCGACACTAAAAAATTATTTTTTGAAAAATTTACTGTAGAAAAGGCAATCCCTGGCGCAATTAAAATTTGCGACAGAAGAAAATTATTTTTTGAATAATTTACTATAGAAAAGGCAATCCCTGGCGTATTTAAAATTTGCGACAGTATAAAATTATTTTTTGAAAAATTTACTGTAGAAAAGGCAATCCCTGAAGTATTTAAAATTTGCGACAGTAAAAAATTATTTTTTGAATAATTTACTATAGAAAAGGCAATCCCTGGCGTAATTAAAATTTGCGACAATAAAAAATTATTTTTTGAAAAATTTACTGTAGAAAAGGCAATCCCTGGCGTATTTAAAATTTGCGACAGTAAAAAATTATTTTTTGAAAAATTTACTGTAGAAAAGGCAATCCCTGGCGCAATTAAAACTTGCGACAGTAAAAAATTATTTGTTGAATAATTTACTATAGAAACGGCAATCCCTGGCGTAATTAAAATTTGCGACAGTAAAAAATTATTTTTTGAATAATTTACTATAGAAAAGGCAATCCCTGGCGTATTTAAAATTTGCGACAGTAGAAAAATATTTTTTGAAAAATTTACTATAGAAAAGGCAATACCTGGCGTATTTATAATTTGCTACAGTAAAATTTAATTTGCGAAAAATTTACTATAGAAAAGGCAATCCCTGGCGTATTTAAAATTTGCGACAGTAAAAAATTATTTTTTGAAAAATTTACTATAGAAAAGGTAATCCCTGGCGTATTTAAAATTTGCGACAGTAAAAAATTAATTTGTGAAAAATTTACTATAGAAAAGGCAATCCCTGGCGTAATTAAAATTTGCGACAGTAAAAAATTATTTTTTGAAAAATTTACTGTAGAAAAGGCAATCCCTGGCGTATTTAAAATTTGCGACAGTAAAAAATAATTTTTTGAAAAATTTACTGTAGAAAAGGCAATCCCTGGGGCAATTAAAACTTGCGACAGTAAAAAATTATTTTTTGAATAATTTACTATAAAAAAGGCAGCACTGGCGTAATTAAAATTTGCGACAGTAAAAAATTAATTTTTGAAAAATTTACTGTAGAAAAGGCAATCCCTGGCGCAATTAAAACTTGCGACAGTAAAAAATTATTTTTTGAATAATTTACTATAGAAAAGGCAATCCCTGGCGTAATTAAAATTTGCGACAGTAAAAAATTATTTTTTGAAAAATTTACTGTAGAAAAGGCAATCCCTGGCGCAATTAAAACTTGCGACAGTAAAAAATTATTTTTTGAATAATTTACTATAGAAAAGGCAATACCTGGCGTATTTATAATTTGCTACAGTAAAATTTAATTTGCGAAAAATTTACTACAGAAAAGGCAATCCTTGGCGTATTTAAAATTTGCGACAGTAAAAAATTATTTTTTGCAAAATTTACTATAGAAGAGGCAATCCCTGGCGTATTTAAAATTTGCGACAGTATAAAATTATATTTTTAAGAATTTACTGTAGAAAAGGGAAACCTCGCGTATCTAAAATTTGCGACAGTAAAAAATTATTTTTTGAATAATTTACTATAGAAAAGGCAATCCCTGGCGTAATTAAAATTTGCGACAGTAAAAAATTATTTTCTGAAAAATTTACTGTAGAAAAGGCAATCCCTGGTGTATTTAAAATTTGCGACAGTAAAAAATTATTTTTTGAAAAATTTACTGTAGAAAAGGCAATCCCTGGCGCAATTAAAACTTGCGACAGTAAAAAATTATTTTTTGAATAATTTACTATAGAAAAGGCAATCCCTGGCGTAATTAAAATTTGCGACAGTAAAAAATTATTTTTTGAAAAATTTACTGTAGAAAAGGCAATCCCTGGCGTATTTAAAATTTGCGACAGTAAAAAATTATTTTTTGAATAATTTACTATAGAAAAGGCAATCCCTGGCGTAATTAAAATTTGCGACAGTAAAAAATTATTTTTTGAAAAATTTACTGTAGAAAAGGCAATCCCTGGCGTATTTAAAATTTGCGACAGTAAAAAATAATTTTTTGAAAAATTTACTGTAGAAAAGGCAATCCCTGGGGCAATTAAAACTTGCGACAGTAAAAAATTATTTTTTGAATAATTTACTATAAAAAAGGCAGCACTGGCGTAATTAAAATTTGCGACAGTAAAAAATTAATTTTTGAAAAATTTACTATAGAAAAGGCAATCCCTGGCGTAATTAAAATTTGCGACTGTAAAAAATTAATTTGTGCAAAACTTACTATAGAAAAGGCAATCCCTGGCGTATTTAAAATTTGCGACAGTATAAAATTATTTTTTGAAAATTTTACTGTAGAAAAGGCAATCCTTGGCGTATTTAAAATTTGCGACAGTAAAAAATTATTTTTTGAATAATTTACTTTTAAAAAGGCAATCCCTGGCGTATTTAAAATTTGCGACAGTAAAAAATTATTTTTTGATAAATTTACTATAGAAAAGGTAATCCCTGGCGTAATTAAAATTTCTGACAGTAAAAAATTATTTTTGAGTAATTTACTATAGAAAAGGCAATCCCTGGCGTATTTAAAATTTGCGACAGTAAAAAATTATTTTTTGAAAAATTTACTATAGAAAAGGCAATCCCTGGCGCAATTAAAATTTGCGACAGCAGAAAATTATTTTTTGAAAAATTTACTATAGAAAAGGCAATCCCTGGCGTATTTAAAATATGCGACAGTAAAAAATTATTTTTTGAAAAATTTACTGTAGAAAAGGCAATCCCTGGCGCAATTAAAACTTGCGACAGTAAAAAATTAATTTTTGAATAATTTACTATAGAAAAGGCAATCCCTGTCGTAATTAAAATTTGCGACAGTAAAAAATTATTTTTTGAATAATTTACTATATAAAAGGCAATCCCTGGCGTATTTAAAATTTGCGACAGTAGAAAAATATTTTTTGAAATATTTACTATAGAAAAGTCAATCCCTGGCGTATTTAAAATTTGCTACAGTAAAAAATTAATTTGTGAAAAATTTACTATAGAATAGGCAATCCCTGGCGTATTTAAAATTTGCGACAGTAAAAAATTATTTTTTGAAAAATTTACTATAGAAAAGGTAATCCCTGGCGTAATTAAAATTTGCGACAGTAAAAAATTAGTTTTTGAATAATTTACTATAGAAAAGGCAATCCCTGGCGTATTTAAAATTTGCGACAGTAAAAAATTATTTTTTGAAAAATTTACTATTGAAAAGGCAATCCCTGGCGCAATTAAAATTTGCGACAGCAGAAAATTATTTTTTGAAAAATTTACTATAGAAAAGGCAATCCCTGGCGTATTTAAAATTTGCGACAGTAAAAAATTAATTTGTGAAAAATTTACTATAGAAAAGGCAATCCCTGGAGTATTTAAAATTTGCGACAGTAAAAAATTATTTTTTGCAAAATTTACTATAGAAGAGGCAATCCCTGGCGTATTTAAAATTTGCGACAGTATAAAATTATTTTTTGAAAAATTTACTGTAGAAAAGTCAATCCCTGGCGTATTAAAAATTTGCGACAGTATAAAATTATTTTTTGAATAATTTTCTATATAAAAGGCAATCCCTGGCGCAATTAAAATTTGCGACAGTAAAAAATTATATTTTGAAAAATTTACTATAGAAAAGGCAATCCCTGGCGTAATTAAAATTTGCGACAGTAAAAAAATATTTTTTTGCAAAATTTACTATAGAAAAGGCAATCCCTGGCGTATTTAAAATTTGCGACAGTAAAAAATTAATTTGTGAAAAATTTACTATAGAAAAGGCAATCCCTGGCATATTTAAAATTTGCGACAGTAAAAAATTAATTTTTGAAAAATTTACCATAGAAAAGACAATCCCTGGCGTATTTAAAACTTGCGACAGTAAAAAATTAAATTTTGAAAAATTTACTATAGAAAAGGCAATCCCTGGCGTATTTAAAATTTGCGACAGTAAAAAATTAATTTGTGAAAAATTTACTATAGAAAAGGCAATCCCTGGCGTATTTAAAATTTGCGACAGTAAAAAATTATTTTTTGTAAAATTTACTATAGAAGAGGCAATCCCTGGCGCATTTAAAATTTGCGATAGTATAAAATTATATTTTTAAAAATTTACCGTAGAAAAGGCAATCCCTGGCGTATTTAAAATTTGCGACAGTAAAAAATAATTTTTTGAAAAATTTACTGTAGAAAAGGCAATCCCTGGCGTATTTAAAATTTGCGACAGTAAAAAATTATTTTTTGAAAAATTTACTGTAGAAAAGGCAATCCCTGGCGCAATTAAAACTTGCGACAGTAAAAAATTATTTTTTGAATAATTTACTATAGAAAAGGCAATCCCTGGCGTAATTAAAATTTGCGACAGGTAAAAATTATTTTTTGAAAAATTTACTGTAGAAAAGGCAATCCCTGGCGTATTTAAAATTTGCGACAGTAAAAAATTATTTTTTGAATAATTTACTATAGAAAAGGCAATCCCTGGCGTAACTAAAATTTGCGACAGTAAAAAATTATTTTTTGAAAAATTTACTGTAGAAAAGGCAATCCCTGGCGTATTTAAAATTTGCGACAGTAAAAAATAATTTTTTGAAAAATTTACTGTAGAAAAGGCATTCCCTGGCGTATTTAAAATTTGCGACAGTAAAAAATTATTTTTTGAAAAATTTACTATAGAAAAGGCAATCCCTGGCGTATTTAAAATTTGCTACAGTAAAAAATTAATTTGTGAAAAATTTACTATAGAAAAGGCAATCCCTGGCGTATTTAAAATTTGCGACAGTAAAAAATTATTTTTTGAAAAATTTACTATAGAAAAGGTAATCCCTGGCGTAATTAAAATTTGCGACAGTAAAAGTTATTTTTGAATAATTTACTATAGAAACGGCAATCCCTGGCGTATTTAAAATTTGCGACAGTAAAAAATTATTTTTTGAAAAATTTACTATAGAAAAGGCAATCCCTGGCGCAATTAAAATTTGCGACAGCAGAAAATTATTTTTTGAAAAATTTACTATAGAAAAGGCAATCCCTGGCGTATTTAAAATTTGTGACAGTAAAAAATTATTTTTTGAAAAATTTACTGTAGAAAAGGCAATCCCTGGCGCAATTAAAACTTGCGACAGTAAAAAATTTTTTTTTGAATAATTTACTATAGAAAAGGCAATCCCTGTCGTAATTAAAATTTGCGACAGTAAAAAATTATTTTTTGAATAATTTACTATATAAAAGGCAATCCCTGGCGTATTTAAAATTTGCGACAGTAGAAAAATATTTTTTGAAAAATTTACTATAGAAAAGGCAATCCCTGGCGTATTTAAAATTTGCTACAGTAAAAAATTAATTTGTGAAAAATTTACTATAGAAAAGGCAATCCCTGGCGTATTTAAAATTTGCGACAGTAAAAAATTATTTTTTGAAAAATTTACTATAGAAAAGGTAATCCCTGGCGTAATTAAAATTTGCGACAGTAAAAAATTATTTTTTGAATAATTTACTATAGAAAAGGCAATCCCTGGCGTATTTAAAATTTGCGACAGTAAAAAATAATTTTTTGAAAAATTTACTATAGAAAAGGCAATCCCTGGCGTAACTAAAATTTGCGACAGTAAAAAATTATTTTTTGAAAAATTTACTGTAGAAAAGGCAATCCCTGGCGTATTTAAAATTTGCGACAGTAAAAAATAATTTTTTGAAAAATTTACTGTAGAAAAGGCAATCCCTGGCGTATTTAAAATTTGCGACAGTAAAAAATTATTTTTTGAAAAATTTACTATAGAAAAGGCAATTCCTGGCGTATTTAAAATTTGCTACAGTAAAAAATTAATTTGTGAAAAATTTACTATAGAAAAGGCAATCCCTGGCGTATTTAAAATTTGCGACAGTAAAAAATTATTTTTTGAAAAATTTACTATAGAAAAGGTAATCCCTGGCGTAATTAAAATTTGCGACAGTAAAAAATTATTTTTGAATAATTTACTATAGAAAAGGCAATCCCTGGCGTATTTAAAATTTGCGACAGTAAAAAATTATTTTTTGAAAAATTGACTATAGAAAAGGCAATCCCTGTCGCAATTAAAATTTGCGACAGCAGAAAATTATTTTTTGAAAAATTTACTATAGAAAAGGCAATCCCTGGCGTATTTAAAATTTGCGACAGTAAAAAATTATTTTTTGAAAAATTTACTATAGAAAAGGCAATCCCTGGCGCAATTAAAACTTGCGACAGTAAAAAATTTTTTTTTGAATAATTTACTATAGAAAAGGCAATCCCTGTCGTAATTAAAATTTGCGACAGTAAAAAATTATTTTTTGAATAATTTACTATATAAAAGGCAATCCCTGGCGTATTTAAAATTTGCGACAGTAGAAAAATATTTTTTGAAAAATTTACTATAGAAAAGGTAAGCCCTGGCGTAATTAAAATTTGCGACAGTAAAAAATTATTTTTTGAATAATTTACTATAGAAAAGGCAATCCCTGGCGCAATTAAAATTTGCGACAGCAGAAAATTATTTTTTGAAAAATTTACTATAGAAAAGGCAATCCCTGGCGTATTTAAAATTTGCGACAGTAAAAAATTAATTTGTGAAAAATTTACTATAGAAAAGGCAATCCCTGGAGTATTTAAAATTTGCGACAGTAAAAAATTATTTTTTGCAAAATTTACTATAGAAGAGGCAATCCCTGGCGTATTTAAAATTTGCGACAGTATAAAATTATTTTTTGAAAAATTTACTGAAGAAAAGGCAATCCCTGGCGTATTAAAAATTTGCGACAGTACAAAATTATTTTTTGAATAATTTACTATATAAAAGGCAATCCCTGGCGCAATTAAAATTTGCGACAGTATAAAATTATATTTTGAAAAATTTACTATAGAAAAGGCAATCCCTGGCGTAATTAAAATTTGCGACAGTAAAAAATTATTTTTTTGCAAAATTTACTATAGAAAAGGCAATCCCTGGCGTATTTAAAATTTGCGACAGTAAAAAATTAATTTGTGAAAAATTTACTATAGAAAAGGCAGTACCTGGCATATTTAAAATTTGCGACAGTAAAAAATTAATTTTTGAAAAATTTACCATAGAAAAGACAATCCCTGGCGTATTTAAAACTTGCGACAGTAAAAAATTAAATTTTGAAAAATTTACTATAGAAAAGGCAATCCCTGGCGTATTTAAAATTTGCGACAGTAAAAAATTAATTTGTGAAAAATTTACTATAGAAAAGGCAATCCCTGGCGTATTTAAAATTTGCGACAGTAAAAAATTATTTTTTGCAAAATTTACTATAGAAGTGGCAATCCCTGGCGTATTTAAAATTTGCGATAGTATAAAATTATATTTTTAAAAATTTACCGTAGAAAAGGCAACCCTGGCGTATCTAAAATTTGCGACAGTAAAAAATTATTTTTTGAATAATTTACTATAGAAAAGGAAATCCCTGGCGTAATTAAAATTTGCGACAGTAAAAAATTATTTTTTGAAAAATTTACTGTAGAAAAGGCAATCCCTGGCGTATTTAAATTTTGCGACAGTAAAAAATTATTTTTTGAAAAATTTACTATAGAAAAGTCAATACCTGGCGCAATTAAAACTTGCGATAGTAAAAAATTATTTTTTGAATAATTTACTATAGAAAAGGCAATCCCTGGCGTAATTAAAATTTGCGACAGTAAAAAATTATTTTTTGAAAAATTTACTGTAGAAAAGGCAATCCCTGGCGTATTTAAAATTTGCGACAGTAAAAAATTATTTTTTGAATAATTTACTATAGAAAAGGCAATCCCTGGCGTAATTAAAATTTGCGACAGTAAAAAATTATTTTTTGAAAAATTTACTGTAGAAAAGGCAATCCCTGGCGTATTTAAAATTTGCGACAGGAAAAAATAATTTTTTGAAAAATTTACTGTAGAAAAGGCAATCCCTGGCGTATTTAAAATTTGCGAGAGTAAAAAATTATTTTTTGAATAATTTACTATAGAAAAGGCAATACCTGGCGTAATTAAAAATTGGGACAGTAAAAAATTATTTTTTGAAAAATTTACTGTAGAAAAGGCAATCCCTGGCGTATTTAAAATTTGCGACAGTAAAAAATTATTTTTTGAAAAATTTACTGTAGAAAAGGAAATCCCTGGCGCAATTAAAACTTGCGACAGTAAAAAATTATTTTTTGAATAATTTACTATAGAAAAGGCAACCCTGGTGTAATTAAAATTTGCGACAGTAAAAAATAATTTTTTGAATAATTTACTATAGAAAAGGCAATCCCTGGCGTATTTAAAATTTGCGACAGTAAAAAATTATTTTTTGAAAAATTTACTATAGAAAAGGCAATCCCTGGCGCAATTAAAATTTGCGACAGCAGAAAATTATTTTTTGAAAAATTTACTATAGAAAAGGCAATCCCTGGCGTATTTAAAATTTGCGACAGTAAAAAATTACTTTGTGAAAAATTTACTATAGAAAAGGCAATCCGTGGAGTATTTAAAACTTGCGACAGTAAAAAATTATTTTTTGCAAAATTTACTATAGAAGAGGCAATCCCTGGCGTATTTAAAATTTGCGACAGTATAAAATTATTTTTGGGAAAAAAATTTACTGTAGAAAAGGCAATCCCTGGCGTATTTAAAATTTGCGACAGTACAAAATTATTTTTTGAATAATTTACTATAGAAAAGGCAATCCCTGGCGCAATTAAAAGTTGCGACAGTATAAAATTATATTTTGAAAAATTTACTATAGAAAAGGCAATCCCTGGCGTAATTAAAATTTGCGACAGTAAAAAATTATTTTTTTGCAAAATTTACTATAGAAAAGGCAATCCCTGGCGCAATTAAAACTTGCGACAGTAAAAAATTATTTTTTGAATAATTTACTATAGAAAATGCAATCCCTGGCGTAATTAAAATTTGCGACAGTAAAAAATTATTTTTTTAAAAATTTACTGTAGAAAAGGCAATCCCTGGCGTATTTAAAATTTGCGACAGTAAAAAATTATTTTTTGAATAATTTACTATAGAAAAGGCAATCCCTGGCGTAATTAAAATTTGGGACAGTAAAAAATTATTTTTTGAAAAATTTACTATAGAAAAGGCAATCCCTGGCGTATTTAAAATTTGCGACAGTAAAAAATTATTTTTTGAAAAATTTACTGTAGAAAAGGCAATCCCTTGCGACAGTAAAAAATTATTTTTTGAATAATTTACTATAGAAAAGGCAACTCTGGCGTAATTAAAATTTGCGACAGTAAAAGATTATTTTTTGAATAATTTACTATAGAAAAGGCAATGCCTGGCGTATTTAAAATTTGCGACAGAAGAAAATTATTTTTTGCAAAATTTATTATAGAAGAGGCAATCCCTGGCGTATTTAAAATTTGCGACAGTATAAAATTATTTTTTGAAAAATTTACTGTAGAAAAGGCAATCCCTGGCGTATTTAAAATTTGCGACAGTAAAAAATATTTTTTTGAATAATTTACTATAGAAAAGGCAATCCCTGGCGCAATTAAAATTTGCGACAGTATAAAATTAAATTTTGAAAAATTTACTATAGAAAAGGCAATCCCTGGCGTAATTAAAATTTGCGACAGTAAAAAATTATTTTTTTGCAAAATTTACTATAGAAAAGGCAATCCCTGGCGTATTTAAAATTTGCGACAGTAAAAAATTAATTTGTGAAAAATTTACTATGGAAAAGGCAATCCCTGGCGTATTTAAAATTTGCGACAGTAAAAAATTATTTTTTTAAAAATTTACTGTAGAAAAGGCAATCCCTGGCGCAATTAAAACTTGCGACAGTAAAAAATTATTTTTTGAATAATTTACTATAGAAAAGGCAATCCCTGGCGTATTTAAAATTTGCGACAGTAAAAAATTATTTTTTGAAAAATTTACTATAGAAAAGGCAATCCCTGGCGGAATTAAAATTTGCGACAGCAGAAAATTATTTTTTGAAAAATTTACTATAGAAAAGGCAATCCCTGGCGTATTTAAAATTTGCGACAGTAAAAAATTAATTTGTGAAAAATTTACTATAGAGAAGGCAATCCCTGGAGTATTTAAAATTTGCGACAGTAAAAAATTATTTTTTGCAAAATTTACTATAGAAGAGGCAATCCCTGGCGTATTTAAAATTTGCGACAGTATAAAATTATTTTTTGAAAAATTTACTGTAGAAAAGGCAATCCCTGGCTTATTTAAAGTTTGCGACAGTACAAAATTATTTTTTGAATAATTTATTATAGAAAAGGCAACACCTGGCGTATTTAAAATTTGCGACAGTAAAAAATTAATTTGTGAAAAATTTACTATAGAAAAGGCAATCCCTGGCGTATTTAAAATTTGCGACAGTAAAAAATTATTTTTTGCAAAATTTACTATAGAAGATGCAATCCCTGGCGTATTTAAAATTTGCGACAGTATAAAATTATATTTTTTAAAATTTACTGTAGAAAAGTCAACCCTGGCGTATCTAAAATTTGCGACAGTAAAAAATTATTTTTTGAATAATTTACTATAGAAAAGGCAATCCCTGGCCTAATTAAAATTTGCGACAGTAAAAAATTATTTTTTGAAAAATTTACTGTAGAAAAGGCAATCCCTGGCGTATTTAAAATTTGCGACAGTAAAAAATAATTTTTTGAAAAATTTACTGTAGAAAAGGCAATCCCTGGCGTATTTAAAATTTGCGACAGTAAAAAATTATTTTTTGAAAAATTTACTATAGAAAAGGCAATCCCTGGCGTATTTAAAATTTGCTACAGTAAAAAATTAATTTGTGAAAAATTTACTATAGAAAAGGCAATCCCTGGCGTATTTAAAATTTGCGACAGTAAAAAATTATTTTTTGAAAAATTTACCATAGAAAAGGTAATCCCTGGCGTAATTAAAATTTGCGACAGTAAAAAATTATTTTTGAATAATTTACTATAGAAAAGGCAATCCCTGGCGTATTTAAAATTTGCGACAGTAAAAAATTATTTTTTGAAAAATTTACTATAGAAAAGGCAATCCCTGGCGCAATTAAAATTTGCGACAGCAGAAAATTATTTTTTGAAAAATTTACTATAGAAAAGTCAATCCCTGGCGTATTTAAAATTTGCGACAGTAAAAAATAATTTTTTGAAAAATTTACTGTAGAAAAGGCAATCCCTGGCGCAATTAAAACTTGCGACAGTAAAAAATTATTTTTTGAATAATTTACTATAGAAAAGGCAATCCCTGTCGTAATTAAAATTTGCGACAATAAAAAATTATTTTTTGAATAATTTACTATATAAAAGGCAACCCCTGGCGTATTTAAAATTTGCGACAGTAGAAAAATATTTTTTGAAAAATTTACTATAGAAAAGGCAATCCCTGGCGTATTTAAAATTTGCTACAGTAAAAAATTAATTTGTGAAAAATTTACTATAGAAAACGCAATCCATGGCGTATTTAAAATTTGCGACAGTAAAAAATTATTTTTTGAAAAATTTACTATAGAAAAGGTAATCCCTGGCGTAATTAAAATTTGCGACAGTAAAAAATTATTTTATGAATAATTTACTATAGAAAAGGCAATCCCTGGTGTATTTAAAATTTGCGACAGTAAAAAATTATTTTTTGAAAAATTTACAATAGAAAAGGCAATCCCTGGCGCAATTAAAATTTGCGACAGCAGAAAATTATTTTTTGAAAAATTTACTATAGAAAAGGCAATCCCTGGCGTATTTAAAATTTGTGAAAAATTTACTATAGAAAAGGCAATCCCTGGAGTATTTAAAATTTGCGACAGTAAAAAATTATTTTTTGCAAAATTTACTATAGAAGAGGCAATCCCTGGCGTATTTAAAACTTGCGACAGTAAAAAATTAAATTTTGAAAAATTTACTATATAAAAGGCAATCCCTGGCGCAATTAAAATTTGCGACAGTATAAAATTATATTTTGAAAAATTTACTATAGAAAAGGCAATCCCTGGCGTAATTAAAATTTGCGACAGTAAAAAATTATTTTTTTGCAAAATTTACTATAGAAAAGGCAATCCCTGGCGTATTTAAAATTTGCGACAGTAAAAAATTTACTATAGAAAAGGCAATCCCTGGCATATTTAAAATTTGCGACAGTAAAAAATTAATTTTTGAAAAATTTACCATAGAAAAGACAATCCCTGGCGTATTTAAAACTTGCGACAGTAAAAAATTAAATTTTGAAAAATTTACTATAGAAAAGGCAATCCCTGGCGTATTTAAAATTTGCGAAAGTAAAAAATTAATTTGTGAAAAATTTACTATAGAAAAGGCAATCCCTGGCGTATTTAAAATTTGCGACAGTAAAAAATTATTTTTTGCAAAATTTACTATAGTAGAGGCAATCCCTGGCGTATTTAAAATTTGCGATAGTATAAAATTATATTTTTAAAAATTTACCGTAGAAAAGGCAACCCTGGCGTATCTAAAATTTGCGACAGTAAAAAATTATTTTTTGAATAATTTACTATAGAAAAGGAAATCCCTGGCGTAATTAAAATTTGCGACAGTAAAAAATTATTTTTTGAAAAATTTACTGTAGAAAAGGCAATCCCTGGCGTATTTAAAATTTGCGACAGTAAAAAATTATTTTTTGAAAAATTTACTGTAGAAAAGGCAATCCCTGGCGCAATTAAAACTTGCGATAGTAAAAAATTATTTTTTGAATAATTTACTATAGAAAAGGCAATCCCTGGGGTAATTAAAATTTGCGACAGTAGAAAATTATTTTTTGAAAAATTTACTGTAGAAAAGGCAATCCCTGGCGTATTTAAAATTTGCGACAGTAAAAAATTATTTTTTGAATAATTTACTATAGAAAAGGCAATCCCTGGCGTAATTAAAATTTGCGACAATAAAAAATTATTTTTTGAAAAATTTACTGTAGAAAAGGCAATCCCTGGCGTATTTAAAATTTGCGACAGTTAAAAATAATTTTTTGAAAAATTTACTGTAGAAAAGGCAATCCCTGGCGTATTTATAATTTGCGACAGTAAAAAATTATTTTTTGAATAATTTACTATAGAAAAGGCAATCCCTGGCGTAATTAAAATTTGGGACAGTAAAAAATTATTTTTTGAAAAATTTACTGTAGAAAAGGCAATCCCTGGCGTATTTAAAATTTGCGACAGTAAAAAATTATGTTTTGAAAAATTTACTGTAGAAAAGGAAATCCCTGGCGCAATTAAAACTTGCGACAGTAAAAAATTATTTTTTGAATAATTTACTATAGAAAAGGCAACCCTGGTGTAATTAAAATTAGCGACAGTAAAAAATTATTTTTTGAATAATTTACTATAGAAAAGGCAATCCCTGGCGTATTTAAAATTTGCGACAGTAAAAAATTATTTTTTGAAAAATTTACTATAGAAAAGGCAATCCCTGGCGCAATTAAAATTTGCGACAGCAGAAAATTATTTTTTGAAAAATTTACTATAGAAAAGGCAATCCCTGGCGTATTTAAAATTTGCGACAGTAAAAAATTAATTTGTGAAAAATTTACTATAGAAAAGGCAATCCGTGGATTATTTAAAACTTGCGCCAGTAAAAAATTATTTTTTGCAAAATTTACTATAGAAGAGGCAATCCCTGGCGTATTTAAAATTTGCGACAGTATAAAATTATTTTTTGAAAAATTTACTGTAGAAAAGGCAATCCCTGGCGTATTTAAAATTTGCGACAGTACAAAATTATTTTTTGAAAAATTTACTATAGAAAAGGCAATCCCTGGCGTATTTAAAATTTGCGACAGTAAAAAATTAATTTGTGAAAAATTTACTATAGAAAAGGCAATCCCTGGCGTATTTAAAATTTGCGACAGTAAAAAATTATTTTTTGCAAAATTTACTATAGAAGATGCAATCTCTGGCGTATTTAAAATTTGCGACAGTATAAAATTATATTTTTTAAAATTTACTGTAGAAAAGTCAACCCTGGCGTATCTAAAATTTGCGACAGTAAAAAATTATTTTTTGAATAATTTACTATAGAAAAGGCAATCCCTGGCCTAATTAAAATTTGCGACAGTAAAAAATTATTTTTTGAAAAATTTACTGTAGAAAAGGCAATCCCTGGCCTATTTAAAATTTGCGACAGTAAAAAATTATTTTTTGAAAAATTTACTGTAGACAAGGCAATCCCTGGCGCAATTAAAACTTGCGACAGTAAAAAATTATTTTTTGAATAGTTTACTATAGAAAAGGCAATCCCTGTCGTAATTAAAATTTGCGACAGTAAAAAATTATTTTTTGAATAATTTACTATAGAAAAGGCAATCCCTGGCGTAATTAAAATTTGCGACAGTAAAAAATTATTTTTTTTGCAAGATTTACTATAGAAAAGGCAGTCCCTGGCGTATTTAAAATTTGCGACAGTAAAAAATTGATTTGTGAAAAATTTACTATAGAAAAGGCAATCCCTGGCGTATTTAAAATTTGCGACAGTAAAAAATTATTTTTTGAAAAATTTACTATAGAAGATGCAATCCCTGGCGCAATTAAAATTTGCGACAGCAGAAAATTATTTTTTGAAAAATTTACTATAGAAGAGGCAATCCCTGGCGTATTTAAAATTTGCGACAGTATAAAATTATTTTTTGAAAAATTTACTGTAGAAAAGGCAATCCCTGGCTCAATTAAAACTTGAGACAGTAAAAAATTATTTTTTGCAAAATTTACTATAGAAGAGGCAATCCCTGGCGTATTTAAAATTTGCGACAGTATAAAATTATATTTTTAAAAATTTTCTGTAGAAAAGTCAACCCTGGCGTATCTAAAATTTGCGACAGTAAAAAAATATTTTTTGAATAATTTACTATAGAAAAGGCAATCCCTGGCCTAATTAAAATTTGCGACAGTAAAAAATTAATTTGTGATATATTTACTATAGAAAAGGCAATCCCTGGCGTATTTAAAATTTGCGACAGTATAAAATTTTTTTTTGAAAAATTTACTGTAGAAAAGGCAATCCCTGGCGTATTTAAAATTTGCGAAAGTAAAAAATTATTTTTGGAAAAATTTACTGTAGAAAAGGCAATCCCTGGCGCAATTAAAACTTGCGACAGTAAAAAATTATTTTTTGAATAATTTACTATAGAAAAGGCAATCCCTGGCGTATTTAAAATTTGCGACAGTAAAAAATTAATTTGTGAAAAATTTACTATATAAAAGGCAATCCCTGGAGTATTTAAAATTTGCGACAGTAAAAAATTATTTTTTGCAAAATTTACTATAGAAGAGGCAATCCCTGGCGTATTTAAAATTTGCGACGGTATAATGTTATTTTTTGAAAAATTTACTGTAGAAATGGCAATCCCTGGCGTATTTAAAATTTGCGACAGTACAAAATTATTTTTTGAATAATTTTCTATAGAAAAGCAATCCCTGGCGCAATTAAAATTTGCGACAGTATAAAACTATATTTTGGAAAATTTACTATAGAAAAGGCAATCCCTGGCGTAATTAAAATTTGCGACAGTAAAAAATTATTTTTTTGCAAAATTTACTATAGACGAGGCAATACCTGGCGTATTTAAAATTTGCGACAGTAAAAAATTATTTTTTGCAAAATTTACTATAGAAGAGGCAATACCTGGCGTATTTAAAATTTGGGACAGTAAAAAATTATTTTTTGAAAAATTTACTGTAGAAAAGGCAATCCCTGGCGTATTTAAAATTTGCGACAGTAAAAAATTATTTTTTGAAAAATTTACTGTAGAAAAGGCAATCCCTGGCGCAATTAAAACTTGCGACAGTAAAAAATTATTTTTTGAATAATTTACTATAGAAAAGGCAACCCTGGCGTAATTAAAATTTGCGACAGTAAAAAATTAATTTTTGAAAAATTTACTATAGAAAAGGCAATTCCTGGCGTAATTAAAATTTGCGACAGTAAAAAATTATTTTTTGAAAAATTTACTATAGAAAAGGCAATTCCTGGCGTAATTAAAATTTGCGACAGTAAAAAATTATTTTTTGAAAAATTTAGTGTAGAAAAGGCAATCCCTGGCGCAATTAAAACTTGCGACAGTAAAAAATCATTTTTTGAATAATTTACTATAGAAAATGCAATCCCTGGCGTATTTAAAATTTGCGACAGTAAAAAATTAATTTGTGAAAAATTTACTATAGAAAAGGCAATCGCTGGCGTATTTAAAATTTGCGACAGTAAAAAATTATTTTTTGCAAAATTTACAATAGACGAGGCAATCCCTGGCGTATTTAAAATTTGCGACAGTATAAAATTATATTTTTAAAAATTTACTGTAGAAAAGGCAATCCCTGGCGTATTTAAAATTTGCGACAGTAAAAAATTATTTTTTGAATAATTTACTATAGAAAAGGCAATCCCTGGCGTAATTAAAATTTGCGACAGTAAAAAATTATTTTTTGAAAAATTTACTGTAGAAAAGGCAATCCCTGGCGTATTTAAAATTTGCGACAGTAAAAATTATTTTTTGAAACATTTACTGTAGAAAAGGCAATCCCTGGCGCAATTAAAACTTGCGACAGTAAAAAATTATTTTTTGAATAATTTACTATAGAAAATGCAATCCCTGGCGTAATTAAAATTTGCGACAGTAAAAAAGTATTTTTTGAATAATTTACTGTAGAAAAGGCAATCCCTGGCGTATTTAAAATTTGCGACAGTAAAAAATTATTTTTTGAATAATTTACTATAGAAAAGGCAATCCCTGGCGTAATTAAAATTTGGGACAGTAAAAAATTATTTTTTGAAAAATTTACTGTAGAAAAGGAAATCCCTGGCGTATTTAAAATTTGCGACAGTAAGAAATTATTTTTTGAAAAATTTACTGTAGAAAAGGCAATCCCTGGAGCAATTAAAACTTACGACAGTAAAAAATTATTTTTTGAATAATTTACTATAGAAAAGGCAACCCTGGCGTAATTAAAATTTGCGACAGTAAAAAATTATTTATTGAATATTTTACTATAGAAAAGGCAATTCCTGGCGTATTTAAAATTTGCGACAGAAGAAAATTATTTTTTGCAAAATTTACTATGGAAGAGGCAATCCCTGGCGTATTTAAAATTTGCGACAGTATAAAATTATTTTTTGAAAAATTTACTATAGAAAAGGCAATCCCTGGCGTATTTAAAATTTCCGACAGTAAAAAATAATTTTTTGAATAATTTCTTATAGAAAAGGCAATCCCTGGCGCAATTAAAATTTGCGACAGTATAAAATTAAATTTTGAAAAATTTACTATAGAAAAGGCAATCCCTGGCGTAATTAAAATTTGCGACAGTAAAAAATTATTTTTTGCAAAATTTACTATAGAAAAGGCAATCCCTGGCGTATTTAAAATTTGCGACAGTAAAAAATTAATTTGTGAAAAATTTACTATAGAAAAGGTAATCCCTGGCGTATTTAAAATTTGCGACAGTAAAAAATTAATTTTTGAAAATCTTACTATAGAAAAGCAATCCCTGGCGTAATTAAAATTTGCGACAGTAAAAAATTATTTTTTGAAAAATTTACTGTAGAAAAGGCAATCCCTGGCGTATTTAAAATTTGCGACAGTAAAAAATTATTTTTTGAAAAATTTACTATAGAAAAGACAATCCCTGGCGTATTTAAAATTTGCGACAGTAAAAAATTTACTGTAGAAAAGGCAATCCCTGGCGCAATTAAAACTTGCGACAGTAAAAAATTATTTTTTGAATAATTTACTATAGAAAAGGCAATCCCCGGCGTAGTTAAAATTTGCGACAGTAAAAAATTATTTTTTGAAAAATTTACTGTAGAAAAGGCAATCCCTGGCGTATTTAAAATTTGCGACAGTAAAAAATTATTTTTTGAAAAATTTACTGTAGAAAAGGCAATCCCTGGCGCAGTTAAAACATGCGACAGTAAAAAATTATTTTTTGAATAATTTACTATAGAAAAGGCAACCCTGGCGTAATTAAAATTTGCGAAAGTAAAAAATTATTTTTTGAATAACTTACTATAGAAAAGGCAATCCCTGGCGTATTTAAAATTTGCGACAGTAGAAAATTATTTTTTGCAAAATTTACTATAGAAGAGGCAATCCCTGGCGTATTTAAAATTTGCGACAGTAAAAAATTATTTTTTGAAAAATTTACTATAGAAAAGGCAATCCCTGGCGTAATTAAAATTTGCGAGAGTAAAAAATTATTTTTTGAATAATTTACTATAGAAAAGGCAATCCCTGGCGTATTTAAAATTTGCGACAGTAAAAAATTAATTTTTGAAAAATTTACTATAGAAAAGACAATTTCTGGCGTATTTAAAATTTGCGACAGTAAAAACTTTACTGTAGAAAAGGCAATCACTGGCGCAATTAAAACTTGCGACAGTAAAAAATTATTTTTTGAATAATTTACTATAGAAAAGGCAATCCCTGGCGTAATTAAAATTTGCGACAGTAAAAAATTATTTTTTGAATAATTTACTATAGAAAAGGCAATCTCTGGCGTATTTAAAATTTGCGACAGTAGAAAATTATTTTTTGAAAAATTTACTATAGAAAAGGCAATCCCTGGCTTATTTAAAATTTGCGACAGTAAAAAATTAATTTGTGAAAAATTTACTATAGAAAAGGCAATCCCTGTCGTAATTAAAATTTGCGACAGTAAAAAATTATTTTTTGAATAATTTACTATAGAAAAGGCAATCGCTGGCGTATTTAAAATTTGCGACAGTAAAATATTATTTTTTGAAAAATTTACTATAGAAAATGCAATCCCTGGCGCAATTAAAATATGCGACAGTAGAAAATTATTTTTTGAAAAATTTACTATAGAAAAGGCAATCCCTGGCGTATTTAAAATTTGCGACAGTAAAAAATTATTTTTTGAAAAATTTACTTTAGAAAAGGCAATCCCTGGCGCAATTAAAATTTGCGACAGTAGACAATTATTTTTTGAAAAATTTTCTATAGAAAAGGCAATACCTGGCGTATTTAAAATTTGCGACAGTAAAAAATTAATTTTTGAATAATTTACTATAGAAAAGGCAATACCTGGCGTAATTAAAATTTGCGACAGTATAAAATTATATTTTGAAAAATTTACTGTAGAAAAGGCAATCCCTGGCGTATTTAAAATTTGCGACAGTAAAAAATTATTTTTTGAATAATTTACTATAGAAAAGGCAATCCCTGGCGTAATTAAAATTTGCGACAGTAATAAATTATTTTTTGAAAAATTTACTGTGGAAAAGGCAATACCTGGCGCAATTAAAATTTGCGACAGTAAAAAATTATTTTTTGAAAAATTTACTATAGAAAAGGCAATCCCTGGCGCAATTAAAATATGCGACAATAGAAAATTATTTTTTGAAAAATTTACTATATAAAAGGCAATCCCTGGCGTATTTAAAATTTGCGACAGTAAAAAATTATTTTTTGAAAAATTTACTATAGAAAAGTCAATACCTGGCGCAATTAAAACTTGCGATAGTAAAAAATTATTTTTTGAATAATTTACTATAGAAAAGGCAATCCCTGGCGTAATTAAAATTTGCGACAGTAAAAAATTATTTTTTGAAAAATTTACTGTAGAAAAGGCAATCCCTGGCGTATTTAAAATTTGCGAGAGTAAAAAATTATTTTTTGAATAATTTACTATAGAAAAGGCAATACCTGGCGTAATTAAAAATTGGGACAGTAAAAAATTATTTTTTGAAAAATTTACTGTAGAAAAGGCAATCCCTGGCGTATTTAAAATTTGCGACAATAAAAAATTATTTTTTGAAAAATTTACTGTAGAAAAGGAAATCCCTGGCGCAATTAAAACTTGCGACAGTAAAAAATTATTTTTTGAATAATTTACTATAGAAAAGGCAACCCTGGTGTAATTAAAATTTGCGACAGTAAAAAATAATTTTTTGAATAATTTACTATAGAAAAGGCAATCCCTGGCGTATTTAAAATTTGCGACAGTAAAAAATTATTTTTTGAAAAATTTACTATAGAAAAGGCAATCCCTGGCGCAATTAAAATTTGCGACAGCAGAAAATTATTTTTTGAAAAATTTACTATAGAAAAGGCAATCCCTGGCGTATTTAAAATTTGCGACAGTAAAAAATTACTTTGTGAAAAATTTACTATAGAAAAGGCAATCCGTGGAGTATTTAAAACTTGCGAGAGTAAAAAATTATTTTTTGCAAAATTTACTATAGAAGAGGCAATCCCTGGCGTATTTAAAATTTGCGACAGTATAAAATTATTTTTGGGAAAAAAATTTACTGTAGAAAAGGCAATCCCTGGCGTATTTAAAATTTGCGACAGTACAAAATTATTTTTTGAATAATTTACTATAGAAAAGGCAATCCCTGGCGCAATTAAAAGTTGCGACAGTATAAAATTATATTTTGAAAAATTTACTATAGAAAAGGCAATCCCTGGCGTAATTAAAATTTGCGACAGTAAAAAAATTATTTTTTTGCAAAATTTACTATAGAAAAAGCAATCCCTGGCGCAATTAAAACTTGCGACAGTAAAAAATTATTTTTTGAATAATTTACTATAGAAAATGCAATCCCTGGCGTAATTAAAATTTGCGACAGTAAAAAATTATTTTTTGAAAAATTTACTGTAGAAAAGGCAATCCCTGGCGTATTTAAAATTTGCGACAGTAAAAAATTATTTTTTTGAATAATTTACTATAGAAAAGGCAATCCCTGGCGTAATTAAAATTTGGGACAGTAAAAAATAATTTTTTGAAAAATTTACTATAGAAAAGGCAATCCCTGGCGTATTTAAAATTTGCGACAGTAAAAAATTATTTTTTGAATAATTTACTATAGAAAAGGCAACCCCTGGCGTATTTAAAATTTGCGACAGTAAAAAATTAATTTGTGAAAAATTTACTATAGAAAAGGCAATCCCTGGCGTATTTAAAATTTGCGACAGTAAAAAATTATTTTTTGCAAAATTTACTATAGAAGATGCAATCCCTGGCGTATTTAAAATTTGCGACAGTATAAAATTATATTTTTTAAAATTTACTGTAGAAAAGTCAACCCTGGCGTATCTAAAATTTGCGACAGTAAAAAATTATTTTTTGAATAATTTACTATAGAAAAGGCAATCCCTGGCCTAATTAAAATTTGCGACAGTAAAAAATTATTTTTTGAAAAATTTACTGTAGAAAAGGCAATCCCTGGCGTATTGAAAATTTGCGACAGTAAAAATAATTTTTTGAAAGATTTACTGTAGAAAAGGCAATCCTTGGCGTATTTAAAATTTGCGACAGTAAAAAATTATTTTTTGAAAAATTTACTATAGAAAAGGCAATCCCTGGCGTATTTAAAATTTGCTACAGTAAAAAATTAATTTGTGAAAAATTTACTATAGAAAAGGCAATCCCTGGCGTATTTAAAATTTGCGACA